>JADRCH010000271.1:1827964-1848961 GCA_019843965.1 Rhynchomys soricoides | reverse complement strand
TATTTATAAAAGTTTATCTTTAAATGCCTTTTCTTTCCCTCTTGCAAGCATTGTACTGTGATTTTACTCACCAGGTATTAATGGTTTGCTAGAGAGTATCTTCTTCTAATACCAAAGAAAAACAACCTGTTTTAAAATTCAAATTTACCCCTTGTGTATTTTAACATCTCATTTATTCTAGAATGGCTTCATTCAAATCAACTTGAAAAGTAAAGAATAAGGGTCTGGAGTAATGGCTCAGTGGTTATGAGCATTGGCTGCTTCTGCAGAGGACCCAGGTTCAATCCCCAGCAACCACACAGCAGCTCACAACTGTCTATAACTCCAGTCCCCGGATGTCCATGCCCCAGGCATGCGTGTGGTGCCCATGCCTGTGCAGGCAAAATACCCACAGATGTTTAAATAAAATAAAAAAATATTTTTAAAAGAGTAAAGAATAAAGCCCATGCATCTGTTGAGGAGATGTTTGCCCAGGAGGAGGTAAATAGTACCCTTGAAGCTAACAAACAAGCACTGGCCACTGACCTGACTGGGACCCAGTCCTCAACCCCATTCCCCACCTCCAGCATCCTCATCCATTCTCAGTTTCAAATATCTTCTTAAGCTAACGTCTCAGGCATTGACTATATCTGCCCTGGAGGTCGAGACTCATTGACTCATGCTCATGAAGAGGGAGGGAGACAGAGACAAGGACAGCAGCATACAGCACAGCAGCCTCATGTTTGACTCTATTGACTAATTGGGTTATAAAATCACTGTGAGGATTAGTAGCTCTGTGATTCTGAGCAAGCTACTTAAATGATTTGTGCTTCCGTTTCAGTATCTACAAAGACAATAGAAACACGGTATCTACCTTTATTGCTGTTAGGAAGATCCCAATGTGTTAATGTAAACATTTAGAATAGTGTTGAACACACAGTGAGCAATATGTAAGCTTAACTCTACCGTTTGTCCAATGAGAATATCAAGTCCAGCATTTCTGAATTTAGACATCCTGATCACCTTATAATTTCAAATCTAGTATTTCACAGCTCAGTAAAAATGACCGTCAAATATCTAGTTACAACAATCACTTCTCTCTTGGTGGTTGCTGTAGATCCCCGTGTTCTATCCAAGCTCAGGCCTGGCATTTGCTATCTCTTTGTCTACTAAGATCTCTCTCTCTCTCTGTCTCTGTCTCTCTCTGTCTCTGTCTCTCTCTGTCTCTGTCTCTGTCTCTCTCTTTCTCTCTCTCTCCCTGAAGTTTTTTTCTTTTAAGTTTTGAGTTAAGTGTAATCCCCTAAAACTGGTTCTCAACCTATGGGTCACAACCTTTTGGAAATTCTCATAACAGATATCCTGTTATCAAATATTTACATTACAATTCATAACAGTAGCAAAATTACAGCTATGAAATAGCAAGTAAATAATACTATGGTTGGGGATCACCACAACATGAAGAACTGGATTAAAGGGTTACAGCATTAGGAAGGTTGAGAACCACCACCCTAAGGGAACTCTTCCTATCGACCTTTATCAAGTGACCTTGCACCTATTTTCTTCCATGAAACTGTATTATCCATTCTTGAAGTGATAGGCTTTATTTATTATAATTATGTACATTTTAGTGTTGGCTTTTCCAACTGAACTGCAAGCCTTATTAAAATAGGGGCTGTGTTTCTCTATTGGTATACAACACATTGACATATACAAACACAATTATCAAAGGAATGACTGAGTGAGTAAAAGACAGACGTACACATAACAACTGCTTCGGACTCTTTACAGAGTTCTCGGAAGCTGGCAATTAAAACAAAGTATTCTCTTTTAAGAGGGTCATTGAGTACGTAAGCTTAACTACCATTTTTCCAGTGAGAATATCATTCCTGAATTTAGACATTCTGATCACCTTACAGTTTAATAAACATGTTTCTCTGATGTCTGCCATAAAGATGCCAAGGCCTATCCTCAAAGACAAAATATCAGAGGTCCTGGAGGTAGAGTGTGGAGATCAATATCATGAAGATGGCATCAAGTCCATTAGCATGAGGATGAATACCAGTGAGAGCAAGGGGGAGTCAAGGGCTGGCTGGGCTCCAGGTTCCATGCTTTATTCTGTGGAGAACTACCAGGACTGTCAAAGGGTCAAAGCAGTAGGTTTTTGCTGACTCGTGATTCTATGTTGGGATAGATAAACTCATAAATCTGAAGATAATTTGTATGCAATAGACAGAAGCAGAAGCAGACTGCAAAATAGCGTGCTGCTGTGGAGCCTCAGAGTCCTCCTCCTCCATCACATCGTCAGGTGGGTTTTAGCACAACCTCCCCCCCCCCCCCCGAACTGCCCCAAGCATGAAATATCTTTGTGATTTTTTCTGAGAGTGCTTGAAAGCAACCTCTGTGTGTTAATGAATAAAATACACATGTTATGTAAAATTATCCTTAATTGCCTACTAGGGGGTGAGACAGACTCTTCCTGGAGTTGCACTGCGGTGTCCATACCTCTACCTGTAGGAACACAGGGCTGTTTCTGGGAGTATGAACAGTGCTTGCTGATTTTGTAATTTGTACCTCCCTACTCTTGCCAAGTTGTTATTCCCCTGCTTTTTCACAGTCCCTCTTTAAAAGTGAGTATCCTTGTTTAATTAGTATCCAGTAAGCAAGGAAAGAGTTTGGAGGAGATAGAAATCAATGACGAGTGTGGGGATTTCAGACTGCAAGTGAATCCTTTTAGAAGTCCGTAAATTAGGAATCCCTTTCCTCATCCTAGGATCAGCAAAGGATAGTATTGTCCTCCCAAATTCTCTCACACCTGGTGGCCTTCAGAAAATGGGCTTTGGATGGGCTTGGACCTTTCATCTCATGTAAGAAAAGAAGGAACATGGTTTGGAGCACCACACCAGAGCTTTCAGCTCAAGCCATCTCTTACAGTGCCTTCAGGATGACACCTCTCACTGTGCAGTGTCTTACTGCCCCTTATTTCCCTTAAACTGCACTTACTGAAGTGTCTTCTACCCTCTGGAGCTATTGCTATTTGTTAAACCTCTCTTCTGGTCATATATAAAGCAAAATAATTCACCCAGTATTTGTACATCTTTAAGATGGTAATTTTTCAAAAGCCATTTTCTGACCCCATACACCATATTGCCCTAGTACAATGTTTATCTACAGATATCCCCTTACCTTTTGGCTTGGTTCCGTTAATATTTTGTTCCTCCCCAGAACACAGGAAACATTGGTTTATGTTGCCATGCAGGAATTCATTTGTGTGGCTTGTGATGGAAGAGCACATTTGGCTCCTTCTTAGAAATGTGTCTGCTTGACCCCTGTGGCCTTCACCAGTTTGAAAGTCCTGAACATAATCTTCTGTGAAGATCTGTGCAGGTGTCTATTATGGCTCACAATCTGTGATGTGGCTTCCAGTATTCTCACTGTGGAAAGGTTAAGCTATCCTGACTTTATTTTTTGAGAGAAAATGTCCACAAGGTGTTAGTACTGTCAGAGAACAGATTGAAACAAGCTGTAATTTCAATCAGACGTTAAGCCTGTGCCTGCTCTGGAGAGGAAACTCCACAAAGGGTTTCCTTAGAAAATGGAGCAATCACTTTTTAACTTTTTAACGCCAAAGTTATAAAACCAAAGATTTTGGAGGATGGGGCAGAAGGATCATGAGTTTCAGGCTAGCCTAAGCTACATAGATATCTGCAGGACTGCCTGTGCTACCTAGGAAGGCCCTTTCTCAACAAATAAAGTTATAAAAACAAAACCTTTGGTCTCCTACTATTCTTGGAGGGCTATATTTCCCAAACTAAAATATGAGATTTAGGCACCTACAAATACATAGATTATTTTGATCCAAAGGCTTTGCCTATCTAATATCATAAATACACACTACGTTAAGACTCAGTGTACTAACTGCAGTTTTACTAATTGAGATTCTACTGCTGTTTGTAGTAGTTATAACATCTTATTTCTTAATGACCTTGGGGAAAAGGGAACTTGCTACCTATGGGCCTTTCCTCTATGTCTGTTCTCATGAGGGCTTGAAAGGGTGTTTATGTTGGTGGTACTGATAAACGTCCTTCTGACTTGTGGTAAAGATGTCCTCTATCTTGCATCTTGCTGCTCTGTTTCTAACTTCTTTCTGCTTCTTCCCAGTGCCAGTAGCAGAGCTACTGGACCAAAAGTGAGAAGCTCAGAACAGCCTGGGTTCCCTGTTCTATTTCAGGGACATCTTAATATCTTCAGAAAAGCCATAAAACACGGGTCCTCCATGTGTGAGTCATGAAATCATCTGAGGTAGAAGAATGTTGTGACAGAGAAGTTCCAAGAAGGGGCTGGGAAAAATTCCAACAATTAAAACTCTCATATAAAGATGTCAACCACCAGTCTCTATGAAATTGGGATCCTGATGGGCTCCCAGGGAGACAAGTGAAAGTAAACGAGGAGGTGTCTGCCCCAGGTGGTGCCACAGCCTAGCAGTTAGAGCATACTCCAGGGTCATGGCACCTCTGTGAATCTGCCAGTTCTGGGATCTTTTTAAAGGCCTTAAATTGACAAATAGCTAGTGATGTCTATTTCTGAACCATGGCAGCCACAGGGTGGGCAGGCCAATCCACAGTGCTGCTTCTTGCTTTTGTATGTTTGACTTTTACTGATCAATATGAGTAAAGATTAGCCAGACACAAATGTCAGTAGCTCTCTCTGTTATCCAAGATGGTGTTGAGTGTAAAGCCAAATGTTTCACACAGCCTCCTGCAAGCACATGCTCTTCAGCATGTAGCTTACAGTAACATCAACCAACAAATCGGCCCTGAGTACTATTTCTATTTCCAACTGTAATTCCCAGTTGTTTGATGATAGGTAAATCTTCGAGAGAAAAAGTCAAGCTGATAGTACTTAAGTATTACAGCAATAGTGAGCTTATAAGATTGCTTTTTAACTCTGAAAGGCCTCATGGAGCTTAGGTGAAAGAATGATCTTTCAAAATACCAATCTGCAGAAGCAAAAGGCCTCCATCCACTGAAATAGGGAACACATATCAACCACTGTACTTGTCCTTTGATATCTGAAAGCACATTAAGAGAAAACAACAACATTACACTGTGCCAACACATTACTAATTAAGAAGTCATTTCAATTCTCCCAGAGGTAAAATATTAATATTTTTAAAATGAAGGTATCACATGTCATGTTCTAATTGTTATAAAAACATTTAATAGTGAAATCAGTTGCTTATTTAAACACCTCATAATGGTGTAAATACTATCTACATAGTCATACATCTTTTCTACTTTCCCATAGACAAAGGATCTTAAATTAAGAACTACTTAAGGCTGCCTGCTGGGCCACGGAGTAGTTACTTATAATGCAGATGCCTGCATCTGTTAGATTTAATAGTAAGACATGGTCTTTGTTTTCCTAAGTAGGGAAAAGTTGCATTTTCTTCCATAAATTTCATTCTTGATGTTATTAGAAGGGATTAGGGTGGAGCTGGAGTAGTCTAAAATTTAATTAACCTAATCCCTTTAACAAGAATTGTTTTCATACCGATAATTCTCTGTAACAACAGTATTACAGATCCCATTTACGTGAACTATTTACACTAAATATTTTAGCGTATAATCTTTCCTTCAGCTCTATCAGGACTGGTAAGATTTTTTGATTCCTTTAGCTGTTTTTGTTTTCCTTCTCTCTCACCTACCTCCCCTCTATTTCATCCTCTGCTAATTCATCTGGTGTCACTGTCTCTGGGTAAATTATGTTAATAGCCAAAACCCATCAATCCCTCCCAGAGTCCAAGTGCTATGAAATAAGAGGAAGAGAGGATAGGCTTATTTTATTTCTATTAATTTATTTATTTATTTTGGTATCAGCAGTCATTTGGTGTAGATTCTCATTTTGGATGATTTGTTTACCCATCGATTGCAATAAATTGCTGTGCTGCTGGAAATACCCCTAAGAGTAGAGTCAGATGAAGGACAAACCTGTCATTCTGGTCACCTCCTCTGATGATCCCCTGTGTAAATTACAAATTGTTCTTAATCTGCTCAAATGTCATGTTATCAGTGAGACCTTCTCTGACCTCATAGGATAAAATTACAATCAACATTCCTCCCCCAAGGGCGCTCTCCTTCAGTTGGCTTCATTTTCCCATAGTCCCTATCACCACATGGGGCTTTAGAGCATTGCTTATTTATTTGTTTAGTACATCCCCTCCACCTGGGATGGAAACACCACAGGAAGAAAGGACCAGAATTTGTTCTCTGCTGTATCTTAGGAATCCAGGCAAGCCCCTTTAATACAGTCATATAGTGGGCGATCAATATGAATTGGTGAACGTACAAAACTTTTCTCTCATCAGGTGCCTGAAACACCAGATCTATGTGAAGCTATGAGAAACTATGGTTTGTCAGCCTTCACACAGAGCTGGCTGTGCTGCTAAGGCCAAGGGGAAGGGCACTACTTCCCAAAAGAAAAATCACAGGCCCAGGCTTTCTGTGGCCATGTCTTTATGCAAGGACTAAAGTAGAGGCATGGGGTACCCTCTGAACCTCACATGCTTACGATTCTAAGAATAACCTAAAACAGAGGATCTCAAAGGATGCTGCCCATGGCACTAGTCCTTTAGGATACAAAGGGGTTACTTAGCTTAAGAGGGGCTTGAGTAAGTGAAAGTAGATAAATCTTGTGAAGCTAGGTGAGGTTTCTTTTGTTGTTGTTGTTGTTGTTCTTGTTGTTGTTGTTTGTCTCTTGGACCCTCTGCATTTTTTAAATTAAATTAATTAAGTTATTCACTTTACATCCTGCTCACTGTCCTCCTCCCTGTCACCCTCTCCTCCAATCCTTCCTCTATCCCCTCCCTCCTTCTCCTCTGATCAAGTGGGAGCCTTCCTGGGTATTCCCTAACCCTGGTACTTCAAGTCTCTGTTAGGCTAGGTGCTTCCTCTCCCACTGAGGCCAGACAAGGCAGTCTACGTAGAACATATCACACATGCAGACAACAAACTGCTTTTGGGATAGCCCCTGCTCCAATTGTTCAGGACCCACAAGAAGACCAAGCTGCACATCTGTTGCATATGTGTGAGGAGGTCTAGGTCCAGCCTGTGTATGTTCTTTGGTTGGTAGTTCGGTCTCTGAGAGCCCCAAGGGTCCAGGTTAGTTGATTCTGCTGGCCTTCCTGTAGAGTTGCCATCTCCTCAGAGGCTACAATCCTTCCTCCTGTTCTTCCATAAAAGTCTCCAAGCTCCATTCACTGTTTGGTTGTGGGGGTCTGCATCTGTCTGAGTCAGTTGTTGGGTAGGGCTTCACAGAGGACAGCCATACTAGACTTCTCTCTGCAAGCATAACAGAATATCATGAATAGTATCAGGGATTGGTGTTTGAACATGAGATGGATCTCAAATTGGGCCAGTTATTGATTGGCCATTCGCTCAGTATCTGCTTCATCCCCAATCCCTGCATTTATGGTAGTCAGGATAAGTTGTGGGTGAAAAGTCTTGTGGGTAGGTTGGTGTCCCTATCAATCCAACGGGGTTCCTCCCTGGCCACAGGAGGCAGCCTCCCCAGGCTCCATATCCCTAATTCTGTGAGTCACAGGTTAGGACACCTGCATTGATTCTTGGGTGCCTCCTCTATCTCAAGCCTCTGTCTCTTCCTGGAGATACTCCTTACCCCCTCCTCCATTGCAGATTTCTATTCATTGTCATGGCCATCCGGTCATTCTCTGCCCCTCCCCACACTTGACCCAGAACCCTCCCACTCCCCTCCTGATCCCTTGTCTCACCCAGTTCTCTCCGTCCATCTGCCTTCCACTACCATTCCATTCCTTCTTCCAAGTGCAGCTCAAGCATCCTTAGCCAAGGTTTCTTATTTCAAGGTATCTCAGATGCTCATAATGCTCATCCAAGCTAAAACAAAATCTTAAGCTGCCTTTCAAAATTAAAAAAATTAAAAACAGCTCATTGGGTGTTGGGCGTTTTCTCATGACTGGTCACCACTGCTTCTAAGGCAAGGTTGTAAGACAGGAACCTTGGGGCTAGATATCAGGGGTTCTGGCTGGCTCTGCTTCTTAGATTCTTCAAGTGATTATAGCAAGTTTCCTAACACTTCTCTATGCTTGATTCCCTCTACTCTGAAGGAGGAATGACAGGATATGCAAAGTGCCTTAGTGCAAACTGAATGGGGGCAGGAGTAATGACATGACCTTTAATTCCATGGATGGGTGAATGCCTTTTAGACAGATATCTTAACCATTTTAAGGAGGGGCTTGTTAGTATTTATGCATCCCCAGAATCAGATTGATGTGCCTCTACTTCCTTTGGTCGCAATCCCTTGTCCCCCATCTGAGAATCTTTGCACATGGAGGCTGAAGATGAACAAATGCTGTCTTCCACCAACAGTTAATATTAATGTATGGTTATTCCCTTCAGTGTATCCAACAAAGCCAACTTCCTTTGTTCCCACACTTCCAGCCACAGGTGAAGGTGCTCCCGTTAGGAGGAAGATGGTAGCCTCCACATTAGAGGTTATGCAGACAGTGGCATGCTGACAGGTGTCAACGTGACCATATTTTAAAAGTAAATTTCAAATAAAGGTATGATCTTTATAAATCTGACCCCTTCCAGTAAAATGTGCATTTACATCTATTTGGAATTTATAAATCCTGACAGATTCCACAATATTTATAGCTCTCCATAAAAAGCCTTGGCCGGTTTGCAGAGCTTTGCATTTGGCCCTCTGGTATGCTTAAGAGAGTTTAAATAATAATAAATTTGGTGATTTATTCCACCCGGAACAGAAAGCTACCCGACCCCACACCCACCCTCACCCCCGCCCCAGCTCATTTTGAAGGGGAGGCCTATAAATAGTGGTGCAGACGCTGGGATCAGGAATAGGGAATTGAAATTTGAGAAAGAAGTACAGCAACATTTCCATTATCACTGATTTCTTGAGTATATTTTTAAAACACTTCTGTTCCTCACATAATATCCCTTCTCTCCTTTCTCCTGCCTCATCTCAATTACACCTGAGTCCCCCACACCTGTTGACAATGTTCAGATTCGATTGCCTTAATGGGGAAGGGGGAGAAAGTATTGGCTGACTAGGTAGGAGCAGGCTGCCTCTAGGGAAGACAGCAATTCTTCAGTGTCCATCTTGTATTTCACAAGAGTCAGCAGGTAACTGAGTGTCTATATCTACAGGGTAAATTAATTGCTTGAGATCCATCTCACACATCCAACAGATGATATGATCAAAAAGCTCACAGTTCATGAAAAGAATAAGAAAGGAGTGCTAAGTGTAATTCCAAGAGAAAGACTGAGAACCATATGAGAAGGTCAGTCCTTCCAGCCAATGATGCTCACAAATGCCTAGGACAGAGGGAACTACAGTGATCCCTCTTATCCATAGTTTCTTTTTGCATAGTGTCAGCTACTTGTGATCAACTAGGGTCCAAAATGTTAGATGGAAAAACCTAGAAACAAACACTGCGTTTAAGGTTCACATTGTGCACTGTTGTAAGTAACACAGTGAAATCTCTCTGTTTGACTCCATCCCACCCATTGTGGATAAGAATAGCATTATCTTTGGATTCTCACTGCAGATACTGCCCACTGATTAGTCACTGAGTAGCAGGCTCAGTTCTCCGAGCAGCAACTCTCAGCCCCACTGTATTCATATCCCGCTAGCCTAGCACTATATCAAGGACGTCCACCCATATCCCTCATTTATAGCATTTCATCACGTGGACACTGTGCAGTCCATATCTGTCTAAGAAGGAAGACGATATAAAAATATTTCAAGAGCGACCTCATTCATATAGTCTTTATTATAACATGTTGTTCTCTTTAATTATGAATCGTTGTTGTTCATTTTTATTGTACAAAATTGCAAATATTTTTTCATAGGTTAAAGAGGGGTAGGAGAAAAAAACATATATACTGGGCTTAATGTGACCAGAAGTTTTTCAGTATTCCCTAAGGATCTTGTAATATATTCCCTGAAAATAAGGAAAAACTATTTACTGTACCAGAATAGTGGACTTTATATGGTATAATTTGTTTTCCTTTGTAAAGAAGAATTAAGAAATACTGTGTCACTCTCTATAGATTCTACTGTTGGAAGCTAAAAAGAGGCATTCATTTAGTGTAGCAGAAACAGCATTACAACATAAAAGAGGCATTAGTGTAGCAGAAACAGCATTACAACTTGTGACATGACAAGGAGCTCTATTTCCAGCTTCTTGTTTGAGTGGGTTGTAAAAGAAGTAGCCTTTGTAAGGAGAATAATAATCAACATCCATTGGGAGCTGCCTATGGGCTGGTGCAAAGTAACAAACACACAAGTGTCTGGTTTGGTACAGCACCTTCTTCATCACCTAGAGCTGGCGCCCCACAACTTGAAGGTTCCACATCTATAGTCAACATCTGCAGTCAACCATGCATGGAGAGAAGACATGGCATGGGGGGAGGTATGCAGAAAGTTACCAGTGGCAAAACATGACTCTGCCCATGTAGAGTACTGTGTTTGATTCATTAGAATGAGCAACATGAAGGCACCCTATGTCACAGTCTCCTGTCATTTACAGGTTCTCATTCCACAACTGCTCTTTGTTTGATGGTTTTATGTGCTGTATAGTCAAGCCCAGGATGGTTGACTCTGCACTGCAAACATACAGATTATTACTTGTCAGTGTTCCCAAAAGAATGCAATGTAGTAACTATTTACATAACATTTACATTTAAATCATCTCCAGGTGATCTAAAGTATATAGAGGGCATATGCAAATGCAAAGGCAGATTTGGGCATCCAGGGAGGACCTGGAACCAATCCCTCAAGGATACTGCGGCATAACTAAAGTGGGCTTCTGTGCCCTATTACTTGAAATACATTCTCAGTCCAAGACATTCCTGAACACTCCTCTCATCTTTAGCTATTATGATGCCAGATGTTTGGACCAAGCCCCAGAGCCTGCAGTTTACCACATTTTAATGATTTGTGGTGCATAAAGTAAATGTTTTAAAACCAGACTTTATGAAGCAGGGACCCAGTTAAGTGTGATGGACGGGGGCAAAGCCAAGAGGAAGCTGAGTGTCCATGCCTATAGAGGACATGGGTTAGGCAGCTGTCATTCATGGTTAATTCTAAAACCCTGCTTGAACACTGAGCTGTTAAAGAACCATGACTCACTAAGACCTAAATAACAAAGATATCGGTAGACATGCCACACAGAAGGGGGACCTCTCAGAAGCCCTCGACCTTAGACAAAGAGCTGCAGGCAATTAAGGAATCCTGAGAGTGGAAAAATAATCTTCCCTAGGGAAGAGCACACCAATTGATCATCCAAAACCAAATGACTGGCATATTTATATACATATATCTATACTATATATGTATGTATAGATACATGTATATATACATATATATAACATTATATGTACTGAGCAGATTATATTTATATATTTTGGAACACACACACACACACACACACACTATTTTTAAGCCATAAATTTAACAGAGAGCGAGGAGGTTACATGGAAGGACTTAGAGGATGGAATAAAAAAGAGAAATGATGTAATTATATGTTAATTACAAAAATGTGCAATAAAAAGAAATCATGTTCTAAAGAAGGTCAAGTCAAGAAAGGATTCCCCCCCCCCACCTTCCTAGGAGGAAGGGGAAGGCTTGAGGCATGAGACATTTATAAGTCTCTGTGTCTCAGTGATCATATTCTGGGTCTAACACACATGGCATAAAGAAATTGTTCTCATATGTTGAAGTCCAGGTAAAGACAAAACATTACTATATTAATTTTACAAGTTTTATTTTTATACGTTATGTTTGTGTGTGTCTTGTATGTCTGTGCACCTCTTGCATGCCTGGTGCCTGTGGAGGTCAGAATAGTTACAGACAATTGTGAGCTGCCACATAGGTGCTAAGAATTGAACATGGGTCTTCTGAAAGAGCAAGGCAGTGTCCTTAACTACTTAGCCATCTTACCAATGTCCCATAGTACTTTTTTAAAAGGCTATTTATAGAGAGAATCCAATTGGGGGAAGTGAAATGTTTAGCGATTTTTGTTATTGTTGTTTTCTGTCCTAGCTTGCTAGCAATGAGCAATAAGAAAAGCCTGTTGAGCCAGTATTTAATGTGCCCTCCTTTCTTTGTCTTCTATAGGGCAACCCTTACATGTGCAATAATGAGTGTGATGCAAGTACCCCTGAACTGGCACACCCTCCTGAGCTGATGTTTGATTTTGAAGGAAGACATCCCTCCACATTTTGGCAGTCTGCTACTTGGAAGGAGTACCCCAAACCTCTCCAGGTTAACATCACTCTGTCTTGGAGCAAAACCATTGAACTCACAGACAACATAGTTATTACCTTTGAATCGGGGCGTCCAGACCAAATGATCCTAGAGAAATCTCTTGATTACGGACGAACATGGCAACCCTATCAGTATTATGCCACAGACTGCCTACATGCATTCCATATGGACCCGAAATCCGTGAAGGATTTATCCCAGCACACAGTCTTAGAAATCATTTGCACAGAAGAGTACTCCACCGGGTACTCCACGAATAGCAAAATAATCCACTTCGAGATCAAAGACAGGTTTGCGTTTTTTGCTGGACCTCGGCTACGAAATATGGCTTCCCTCTATGGACAGCTGGATACAACCAAGAAACTCAGAGATTTCTTCACAGTCACGGACCTGAGGATCAGGCTGTTGAGACCCGCCGTTGGGGAAATATTTGTAGATGAACTACATTTGGCACGTTACTTTTATGCGATCTCAGACATAAAGGTGCGAGGAAGGTAAGAGAACACCTGTCCATCTTGAATGGGGGGAGAAAAAAAAGCCCATGTCCAAAAATTATGCCCACAGTTATAAAGTGACTTAGGTCAATTTTTATTTCCTTATTTCTGAGGAGCATCATTACGCAAGTAGGCATTTGAGACTATTTGGCTCAACAATGATGTGTAAACCCACCGTGGCTGTCACTGTTCAGGCAGCCTATAGAATGGAAAAAGAAAAACATAAGTATCTTATCTGAAGCAAATGAACTCCCTAGGAGAGGTGATGCTAAATTCATCAACACAGTGAGGTGGGTTGCTCTGTTAGAGGGTTAAAGGAAACAAGCTTGCCTTTCCCAAGGCAAGCAAGAATCACCTTGCAGTGTTAGACTGAAAAGTATCTGAGAAATAAGATCTGTTTCTTTAAGACTGGTAAGGTTCCCTTTTAAAGGTCTCAGACTCTATTGTATTAAACAATATTTCACTTACAAAATATAGACTTGGGACTCTTTATAGGTCAAGTACAGAGGGTTGAGAGTTGTAACATCAGTGGTTATAACCAGGGATACCTAGTTTTAGTAATATGAAAAAAATACAATTAAGTTACAAAAAAACTTGAAGATGTTTGAGTGAAAAACTCCGATAATGAGAACAAATACAACCAACATAGAGATTTTCATTCAGCAAGTCATGATGGGAGTGGAAGCATGAGATAGCAGGTGGGAAATAAAGAAATATAAGCAAAGGAATAATCATTCCTAAACTGAGAAAATACATGAGGATCAGTGTGTAAATGGTATACCTGGCATGCAGAGCTAAACAAAGAGTTGAACCAACCCAGATGAATCAGGGTTCGTTCAATTGGCTGGCTTTCAGATTCTCTTAGGTCTGCCTAGTCCTCAGAGACTGGAGGTGCTGAGACTCTAGTCCTTCAGAGAGTTGTCTGCCACATGTTAATGACTAGACATTTGTTGCTGTTGAGTGTCATAGTGAGAAAAAAAGATGCAATCCTAAGTTTTACTGCTTGGAGAGGTATCAGGGGTTTCAGGATGTTAACGTTGGAAAAAGCATGAATTTGTGGCTGTCTCCTCTGCTTAGTGCTTCTAAGACTCTGCTTAGAAGAGTCTTTAGCCGTGGACCTTACTGTCAATTTTTAATCAAGGTCTCAGTGATGGATGATGACAATATCTTAAAAGCAAGTTAATATTTTTGAGAGATTTATGCCCTGGTATATTGATACCCGCACTGAGCTTAGGTCCCCCAGTGTTAAGAGAAGAGTACATGGATTAGCAGGAGATTATGTCAGGGAAATGGGAGGCTGTCTTCTCTGACTTGAGTGTGTGTGGTACCAAAATGCTCCATCACATTCTTAATCAAAGACTATCAACTTAAAATGTAATCTTATTTATTTTCGTTTGTATATGAAAATATTTGATATTTTTAACAATAGCACACCAACATCAAATGACAAATACTATGACTAAAAGAATAAAGCTCAAAATTAATAGCCTGAGATTTATGTGATTTTGTTATATTAAATTCATGTAGGTCAGTTTCTGGCATTTTGAAGACTCCTTAATGTGTACTTGAGTTTCTAGAGATCACTATACTCCAAAAGCTTTGATTTGGCCTTGTCAGAAAGGCAACCTTTCAGAGGTTTTCAGTTATGAAATACCCACGGTTAGAGCTTATTTTTTTGCTATTGAAAATTCATTTTTCTATTCTCTGATTCTTTTGAAAGAAAGTATAAAACACATTTTCAAGCTAAGGACAGCTTTATGCATGCTCCACTGGAGTTAGACAGTCCGTCTCCTAAAGGTGGCATGCCAAGAACACTGAATCCCTCCAGACTTCTCACCTTTCTCTTAAGCCTCACCTTAGCAATGACCTCCAGCTGCTTTTCACTGGCTGTGAGTATTGAGCTGGACCCAGATTCTATCAAGCTCCCTTCCCTGAGTCTCACCTCCGCTGTCATTTCTGTTCACCAGATAGCTGTGAGCTGGTGAAAAGCAGCTGGGCAAAAGAGAAAGGTCCAGTAGAGGTGAGGCTCTTCCATACTGTGCCGCTCTGTCACCTCCACCCTCTGTCCAAATTCCTCAGGGCAAACTGATGCTGGCGTGTACTGCACTAGGTACCAGATGGCTGGAGTATTTTTAGTCCTGGGGGAGGGACTAAAGAAGCAAGGCCTGATGGCTCCGGCATGGCTCCAGCTTTCAAGTTATGTAAGGAATATTTGCCTATGATGGAACAACTAAACAGAAAGCTGAGCAACAGTGGTTCATAAGGCCTCCCAGCCTAGAAACCATCATGATTACTTTCCCTTGAAATTTTCACGATTTATGATTTTGGTTATCTCTCCCTTAAACAACAGGTCACCTATATAAAGCTTGCCTGCTAGTCAATGATATCTAGGAGAAAATTCTAAATTTTCCAAAATGTAAGCATTGTTTCCCACACCTTGACTTTACTATCATCCCAAGATCACGACATCATGGGATCTTATATGTCTATAAATATCTGTCTCCAGGAATAATAATGATGTTTTTCTGCTTGTCACTTCCAATACCATTCACGTTCAAAATGTGGAAATTTATATGAATTATTGTATAAATTTGGATAGAGACCAGATATAAATGTTTGCAAAGCAGGTAACAGAAAATATATTTTCCATCTTGAAATATTAAACTGTGAAATGGAAATAGTTGAAAATATATAATGTATATATACATATGTAGAGTTTATATTGACTAGTGTTATTTCACCTAAAAGCAATGTTTTGACTATCATTAGATTAATGGCTCATTTAGTCTCTTCTTGCCATACGATAAATCCAGTATCTTTTGAGCTGATGACAAAATATTATCTTAAAATGTATTTCTCTCTTGCCACATGCTTTTTCTGCTTTGCCTCTTCTCAACAAGTATTTATTAAGGTAATAGAGGAAGAAGAAGAGGCAGTGCTACTGGCAATCTCAGCAAGTCCATAGCACTTACATTGTTCAATAAACCTAATAATCTTCCCCGCTAATTCTGACTTATGGCTGTCCTGCTTCAGTAAATCAGGGTGATTTTCTCTAGTGAATAATAGAGGAGTTCGGTGTGCCAGGACCTTAATTAAAGAGCCACTCTCTTAGTCTTGATCTCATTTTAATTTACAGGGTAATACTACAATAATATCACTAATGGAAGGTACATTAAAGGGCATCGAGTAGCATTAACTGTATTAAATTATGGTACTTGTGTTAATTAACTGCTGAAGCAAGATGGTTCTAATGGCCAAGAGTTCGTCCAGTGCATAAATAAAACGTACTCGAATGAGAGGTGAGAGGGGAAACGAAGAGGACATGTTTGTTCTGAACATTTTTTCCCATACAGTCAGAGGGTTAAATTCAAAAGCCATTCAATACAGAATGTGCAAAATGTTTCCTTCTGAGCATTCTTTCCACAATTAAGTTAACTAAACCCGAATACTTGTCAGATGCACAGGTTTTTATCAGAGTATAAACTCCATATTCTCTTTTGCTTCTTTGAGGTAAGATTGAGGAAATAGTGTGATTTATTATGATAGCTTTCTTTTTTTAAATCTGAAAGATAAATGGGCATTTGGTAATAAGCTCATTTGTTTTTGAGATGTATTATCAGCAATGTATCAAACTACTGGCTTTGGACATTGGATAATGGAATTTCGCCTTTAACTGCGTAAACAGGAAGGTAGACTTGAACGAAATATTCAAATCTGGTTAGCATCTCAGATTCTTGTCTTTTAAAGCACATTTCTAGAAAGTACATTGAAGTACCTTTCCATGAAGTGAATTCCATTCTCGTCCCATGCAGTGCCTACCCTCCTCTTTTACAGGCTGGCTATCACAATAACTAATAGTCTCCAGTGTAGCTTATCTGTAGCTTAGTTTTCTGAAGTGTACATTGAGTCTGGTGCAAAGATGTTAGAAAATATCAGAAATAAGTAATTAATAAGTTTCAAGTGGATTTTGTTAAAGAATTTAGCTATAATTATATTTACCATAGATTATAATTGTTAGACCCTGTGACAAATTTCTAACTTAAACATTATAGGTATGTATACATAAGAGACAAACAGTGTTTATGGGGCTCAGTGCTCTCAGCATATCAAGTTGTAGTAAGACTAGGTGTATCTTCTATTGAGGCAACCCAGTAGGAGGAAAGGGTCCCAAAGGCAGGCAATGGAGTCAGAGAAAGCTTCTGCTCCCATTGTTCGGAGTTCAGCAAGAAGACGAAGCTACACAACTGTAAAACACATGTGGAGGGCTTAAGTCAGGCCTGGCCAACCCTGTCTCCTGTGCCAGAAGGCAGGGTATGAAATAGGACAGTGACAAAGTTATGTTACCAGGGTGTTACAGGAAGAAAAGCTCCATACCTCCTCACTCCCAGGAGTCACACTTAGCACTCAGAACCTGTAACTGTTCAAATGTCAACATCTTGGGGTTTTTGTAGGTAGGATGAGACAAAGAAATTAATACACAAACTATGTAATCTTGAGTTAGCAGGAACATTTCTGAATGGTACTGGAGAGATAGCTCAGCAGTTCAGAGCACTGGCTGCTCCTCCAGAGGACCTGAGGACAACTCAGAAGTATCTATAATTCCATTTTGAGGTGATCCTGGCGCTCCTTTTTGACTCCTATGTACACCAGTGACACCCATGGCACGCAGACATAAATGCAACCAAAATGCACATTTTAAAAAAAAAATTGTAAAACTTTTGAAGTATATAGACAATTTTGCATTTTAAAAGTATTTGGAAAACGTACTGTCATGCTAAATTGATTTGCTAGCTACAAAATGTAGGTCAGTTTTTGTGCAGGTTCTCAAAAACTCTAAATGTCATTCTTAGCCAAAATTAAAATAAATTTGCCAAAATCTTTACGTTTCACTTCTCAAGTTGGAAGCATCTTGCTATACACTTTGGAAAGAGTGGGCACGTTTGTCTTCTCATCCTCAATTAGTCCTAATCACGGAAGCTGGGCTTTGCACCCACTTAGCAGACTCTGCTTTTATAGCACCCCCCTTTTTTCTGTTTTCAGCTCACATTTATCTTCCATCATGAAGCAGATGCAGTGGACACACAGCACTGCACACGGCAAAGCCTCCACTTTCAAAGGGCTCGTAGCCTGGAAGGGCATAATCAATACAGCTGAGGGCTCTTATTTGCTTCTTGTGTTTTTCATTATTACAACAAATTTAAAATTGGGTAACTTTAAAACAAAACAGGCTTACTTATATCTCCATTCTGAGGATTCCTGGAGCTGTATCTGATGACTTTCTTCTTGCCATCATGGTCCCAAGGCAGTCCAAGACATTACATAGTATGAAGCTTCTGGTCCTGCTATTCTCTAAAGCCACTGGAATTAAATTGAAGACATTCACTTTGGTCACCTTATTTAATCATAATCACTTCCAAGGTCTCATTAAATTATTTAATTATTATTATCATTAAAAGCCAGCATTAAGTTATTTCTATCCTCTTAATACTACACAGTGGGTTAAAGTTCATGAAGTTCCTGAAGATACATCCAAACCACATCTAATTCATAACCCTGCCTGAATCCTTTTGAGATAAAAGGACTACTAATTTAATGACAAAAGACTAGTAAAAAGTTTGACATTTGTACAGTATCTTGAAATGTGTGGTAGTGTGCCAGGCAGCCAAGGTAATGGATATTTTAGGCAGACAAATTATGCACGAAGCAGCACAGCTTGTTGAGGAATTCCAGATAGGAAAGGAAGTGTGGAATCCTGAGAGATTCCTTCTCATCGTCTCCCAGTGGATCATCATCATCTTTAAGAAGCACTAACGAATTTCAACATCTTGCTCTTGCAGTTGCTCATGTTATAATAGATCTAAGTTTATAAATTTTCACATGTGAGCTGAATACAGAGGAGAAACACTTTAAGGCAGTAGTAGAAAATATTCCACTGTGTGAAAAACTGAGAGCTGGAAGATTTGTTTAACTTAGGAGCAATTATGACTCCCAGACCTGGTGCTCAAGTTGAGAGTCAAGAAAGGCTCTTCAAATCCTTGGATATCAGTAGAGTGATGCTTTGAGATTCTCTTGTAGAGGAAGTAGGGCTTGAGAAGCAATTACAATCTGAGCAAAGATGGGAGAGAGATTCCTTAAATCAGCTGAAGGCATGGCACGGGGAATAAGTACTAAGGCAGGGTTTTAGGCAATCAGTGGTTTAGCTATGTATCTGTAATATACCACTGCATGTTTGACAGTAGGAAACTAAGTTGAGATTCCAGCTCAGATTCTTAAACGGGAACTCTACTGTTCCAAAGAGGTTTGGATTAGAAATTCTCACACTATGTGGAGTAGGTAAAACTTGGGCAATGGATTACATCTATTTAAAAAAAAAAATCATTTATAAATCATTCACTGAACCCCACAGAACACTGATGTTTAAAAGCTGCCTTCCAAAGGAAACTGAGATATATACATGTATAACTGATATATATATATATATATATATATATATATATATATATATATATATGTTAATCACCTTTAGGCAAATGTGCTACTCCTGATCAAAATGTGAGTAATGAACCTTAGCATTTGTATAAGCTTCAGCTTCTAAGATTCTGGTTGATTGTTTTACTTCAACTGGTCTTCACAAAAGACTTGCAAGACACATGGATTTAACTTTGTTTTACTGGTGAGAAAACTGAGGACTGGAAATGGATTGGTATAATACAAACACATAGCTAAACCACTGTTTTATGACTTTGTTCTTCTGACATCATTCACATGATAAAGTATCAGTCGGGTCCTGACTGCGATGGTCTGTAGTCCAAGCTTTTGTATCTACTGTAACCTGAATGGAGCTTAATAAACACAGAAAAACCCGAAAATCCCTACAGGATTTACCAGTAAACAGCAAAAACAACCATTACATCTCTGCCATTCATGGTCTATTCAGGGGTCACAGACTCCATACTTTTTGCTGCTTGTTCTATTACTACACCTGGCTGTTCTCTGCTTATTTGCTTTCTGACTCCTTAGCTTTACTTCATTCATACTATAACTGAGCTAAATTACTTTACTATATTAGATATAGAGATTTTTGCCACCAAAGTAAAATTATGATACTATGGTATTTCCTGAGAGAAGAAATGAGTTGAATTTTCTGAATTTTCTTTTATGTTTCTTTAAAAAATTAAGTGTCTACAACTGAATTTCATTAAATAAAAATACAAAACAATCAAATAATCACAAATATAACAGGTCACTGATACTGATGGATAAAATTGGAAGCAGTGAGCCATGCTAGCCCTTTTAAAGCAATCTCATCCTTCACACGAGGGCCTCCAGTTTTCCTGTTGCTATTTTATATCACTATCAATTCTGCCTTTTAGAAATTCACTGACTAAAGGCATTGCCTGTTTTGTAGCATGCAATTTTATAAGGTTATATTAAGTGATCCTATCACACCAGTGTTTTGTTTTGTTTTGTTTTGTTTTCCCAAGCTAAATGGAATTTTGACCATTCTACTACCAAAATTTTCACTTGCTTTCGTTTTAAAGGAAAAAAAAAACAAAGCTCTATAACTAACAATACGCAAAGTAAAGATTTGGTGACCACGAATTAAAAATAAAACTCAGCACTGACCAGGCTACCACTCAGGCAGTGAATACGCCAGAGAGAACAGCTAACTTGAGCACTGACTTTGGGAGACAATGGGGGGGTGGCATTCTGATTTCTAGCATATTTTTAAAATCCTTGAAAAAATGTGAACTATAAAGAGAAATCTGTACACAAATATCTCCTTTTCCTTTGAGATTTCTGCCATTAAACATAGAGGACGTATCTAATGATGCCTTTATTTAAACTATGAAGCTCATTAGAAGGCAGGAACACAACTCAGTCTAAGAACTTGCCTTTATGTTCTTCATCTCCAAGTGCTAAAGTTTTCTTTTTAAAGATAGTATGTCATTTAAAATGTCTTTTAAAAAGAAGCATAGGAATATTTGAAGAAATACCACATCGTAAAGTAGTAAAAGAATTTAACCTAGCATTTGGGTGGGAAGATACAACCACACTGGCAGGTATGAACTTGGGGCTCCTGTACCTAATGTGTGGAGCCACGTTCTAATTCTTAATTTAGGTTGTCATCATTCCCCCAACAGTGTTGCAGTGAGAGAGAGAGAGAGAGAGAGAGAGAGAGAGAGAGAGAGAGAGAGAG
>JADRCH010000271.1:1736582-1827954 GCA_019843965.1 Rhynchomys soricoides | reverse complement strand
GAGAGAGAGAGAGAGAGAGAGAGAGAGAGAGAGAGAGAGAGAGAGAGGTGTTTGAGCACACATGTGCATGGTTTGTGTGACCACAAACATTTCCAGATACAATCACAAATGCTGTCTTGGTCTAATATTTACTATGATAAATATTTACTATGATAGCTTCCAAATGAAAGAACAGACATTTATTTTTGCAGTTTAGCACTGGAGGTTGATATACTGATTCCATTGCAGCAGAGGCCATCACCAAGTTATCCTTAGAAATAGTATGTTAGTTTAATCGAGAGTTATCACAGTGCATACAAAGTCATGGTTACTGGTTTTATCTTCGTTTATAGATAGAAAAACTTCATCAAAATGAAGTTAACTGTAGGTGGCAAGGGGGCGATGATTTAGACATCATTTTTTTTGTTGGCCAATGTACTTGTTCCTGAATTTGAAACACAGATGTTGACTTGAGAGACATGCTTAAAATAGATAGTATGGCAACCTCAAAAAATCACATCAATTCAAACATCCTGACCCAACGCCTTCAAGTGGAGATGGGTACTCTGATGGTTCTCCTTCATACAGTGGTTGTGGATAATAGAGATTGTGTTGGAAACACAATGAGAGTAAATAAGAGAAACTATTAAGGTTTCAAAATCATTATCAATCGTAGTGTGTTGGTTGTGAGTCAAGAGAAGAGGGTTTTGTCCTTTTAACTCCTGTAGAGCTCAGAGTCAGTCAAAAGAAACAGAAGCAGTGTCTCCCTTCTAGAAAATGGAATATTTTCATATCCTCTTCAGAATTAATCCATAAATATCCTGATGCTCAAATACTTTTGAGAAACCCTCAGACATATTTCCTGCTATGAAAATCACAATACTGAGTATCAGTTAAAGTCTCTGAGTTGTTCTACAGTAAACATTACCATTTTATTTAAGCCAGAGCCTTAAAACCATACTTAGCTGAAGTGTGTGTGTGTGTGTGTGTGTGCATGTTCTTGTACATGCATGTGCATATGTGTCTGTATTAATACATCCAAAGAACTAGTATTTGCAGAAATTGTGTTAGGGTAGCAAAATTCCTCATTATTAAAGTAGATAATTAAACTTTTATTGTGATAAAACAAAATAAATTAAAACTTCTGTGGACTGTGTGAGCATGCATGTGTGTGCTTGCATGTGTGTGAATATGCAATGTGCATGTTTGCATCTGAGCTTGATTATGCATGTGTGTGTTTGAATGTGTGTGTGTGTGTGTGTGTGTATGTGTATTCATATGCCCATGTGTTTAAACAGTGCTAAGAACAGATTGACTTTTCAGAGCTAGCTAATTTTAGCTATCAGCCTCTCTACACTGTTACTACATTAGGTGAAAGGCTCATTTTGATATAGACTTCCATCAATTTTTTGCTGCATCTTATTTTTACCTTGCAAAGTACCAGTTATCTTTTAAAAACATAAGAAATTAAGTACCCAACTGGAATAGATAAGGAGGATTTCTTTTTTTCTGTTTTGGTTTAGGCTAGAGAAATACTATAGGAGCCTAAACATGTAATATATGAACGATCAGGTAGTGCAATCTGGTGTGGTCGGAGATAAATAGAGATGTTAACAGCTTTTGATCTTTCTGGCTGTGAGTTTGTTACACTCTATAGCAGTAAGTTAAAACCATGCATTTAAAGGAGATTAAGATTAACTAGTAACTAATATATATTTTCATTTGTTTGGGGTGATATTCTTAAGCTTACAGAGCATTTTTAGTTAAATGAACAAATTCAAGCCCAATAAGACAAAGCTAAGGGATATTACCTTGTCTCAGACTCATGTTGCTGTCTTGATTGCTTTTACTCACTTGAAGCTACCAGAATATCAGACAAGCGATGCTGTTACAACATATTGGTGACATCCATGTGTAATTATAGATCCTTCAGGGCTGCTGGGAACAGGGAACAGATGGGGGGGAGGGTGGGCCAAGAGAGGGTGGGAGGGGGAGTCTAAGAGGTCAGAGATTTGGCAGGTTGGAGAGAGACAGTATGATGAACTCCTGTACTGGGTTTATATAGGCAGTGTGTGTGCCAAATAAGGAGTCATAACATTACAAAATCACTTATTTTAGAACTGAAAGAAATCACAGAAGTAATTTCATCTAATTCCCTTTTCAGATTGAAATAGAATATAGTTGAGTGAATTGGCCAGGAACAATATTATTGTATAACTAGAATCTAGACCCAGAATGTATTGGTGTTTTACTGGTTGACTTGTACCCAGAACGAGGGCTCTTGCATATTAGAAACTCGGTAAATGACAGTTAAAGACCTGAAGGAAATTTTGTGGAATGCTCTTTGTATATCAAATAATCATTTGGCATTTCGGTACTTTGCCCTTTTGGCATCCTGTGTCCACCTTTGCTTATTTCACACATCAGATAAAGGGAATAGAAAATCCTGTTTGGTTGGTTTTTTGGGGGTGGGGGGTGTTATAATGTTGGTAATGCTAATTCACCCACTGTCCAAACTTAAAGAATATTAGTTAATTACCTCATGTACCAATATAAATGTCATAACAAGTGGGTAAATGAATACCATGGCACACAGCTACAAACTATTTGTGCTTCTGGTCCTTTCTAGACTATTCAGTGAGGATGGGGCAGTCTTCAACAAATGAATTTGAAAAACTAGATATTAACAAATAGAAAGATAAGAATATGAAGATGAGGAGGAAGGGGGAGAGAAGAGATGAGGAGGGGGAAGGGAGAAAGCAGAGAGGGCATCAAACCTACGTCTTAAACCACATAACTAATTTAAAATGGATCAAAGATCTAAAGGTGAAGGCTGAAAGTATTAAGCCTTTAGAGGAAAACACAGGGTAAAATTTCATGACATCAAATCCAGTAAAATGTCTTAGATAGGACACTAAACAGTCAACAAAAGAAAAAAGTGGCTTGAATTGTGTTAAGTTAAAAATCTGTGTGTTTCAAAAAACATGAATAGGGTAAAAAATTAGCTCAGAGAATGGAAAGTCTTGGGGCAGTGATGGGTCTCCAGCTCCACCAGGGTTTCTCAGATACTCTCTGGTTCTGAGTTCAGCCCATTGCTTCTGCCAATGGAGATCTGTGGAGTCATCAGGTAAGAGACTTTGAGATGAGGCTTTGCTGTGTCCCAGGAAGACTCACTGAGAGAACAAGATCAAACCTACTACAACGTGCGTAGTGTTGATATCATATAATGCGGTGAGCAGATTATTCACCTCAGCACTAAGAGGGTGTTAAATACATCAAATCCTGAAATTTGTAACAGAATTATGAAAAAACCGGGATGGGAAGTCTGAAATATTCTGTAATTATAAAAAGAATGGGGCCC
Organism: Rhynchomys soricoides; assembly: GCA_019843965.1. Lineage (NCBI taxonomy): Eukaryota > Metazoa > Chordata > Mammalia > Rodentia > Muridae > Rhynchomys > Rhynchomys soricoides. The sequence goes on along the minus strand of JADRCH010000271.1, from coordinate 1,824,614 downwards.
ATTTTGCACGCTGCAAAAACCTTTTGATTAAAGCTTCTTTTCTATCTTAAGAATAACTTTGGAGTAAGATGGCTCAGAGGGTAAGGCACTATGCCACAGGCTGGAAGTCCAGTTTGGATCCCTAACATCTACAAAAAGGCAGGTAAGTGGGATAGCCTGCCTGCAATCCAGTGTTCTTGTGGAGGAGACAGACAGTCCCAGAAGCAAGCTAGCTACATAAAACAGCGAAGGGAATTCTGTGAGAGACCCCATCTCAGTGTACCATGAGGAGATGGTTTGAAAAAAACACTTGACGTCAACGTTGGGCCTTTCACATGCATATGTTCTAGCACACACATAAACTCACATGCACTCCAACATATCTATGTAAACCCATGTACACCACAATACGTACAAAAGAGAATAACTTGGTTTGGGATTAAGAATCAAAACAGTAATCCATTACTTTTAGTTTACTTGAAATAATACTATAATTTATGTGGAAACAGTAATTGGTGGATTGCAAAGGAGTAAGCTGGGACTCAGACAGACTCTGTGACCTGTAGTCCCAGAACCGTAACATGGAAAATAATAATAATATTTTCCCTATGTTCTTCTGATGAATTTTCTAAAGTATAACAATGTATAAAAAAAAAAGAAGAAGAAAAGGAAAAGAAAGGAAAAAACAAAAATAAGCACTTGCATATTTTGTGCTTGCTAGTTTGTAGCTGTGTACCATTTCCTACAGAGAAAGATTAATGGCCTTAGTTCCTGCCTTCAAGATGCTACCATCTGCATGGACTGACAGACACAAAGCAACATGGTGTGGGCCGTGATAAGGTTTCTGTGTCATCATGATGAAGGGTGCCAGCCAATACTTCTGGAATGAGAGAAGATAGCCAAAAGACAACCTGCTATTCTTGTCTACATCAAGGCTATTACAATTAACTACCACTAGAGTGAAGTGATTTGACATTATCATGATTAATAAACAAAAAGAGTCAATATTATATAGTGATTAAAACACTGTAGAGTATCCTGTTTGGGTACCTGGTAAATATACAAACAGACACATTTTAGTTCCCATTTCCCTAATATAAGCATATCTAAAAAACTGGTTCACAGTAGAGTTGTCTCAGATATAGGGAAGTACTGAGAGAAGGGTAGATTGGCAAACTTGCATGCTGTTTAATCACACTGAATGGCAGGCTCAATTTTCAATACAAAGTTAATCCTGTTTTCATTAAATATAAATGTTCTTTATGGAAAACAAATGTCTTCAGAAGCAGAGGCATCTCTCTCAGGGTTACATGTTGTATCTTTGTTTAGAAGCAATGAGTGTAAAACAAGAAGCTTCTTTGCAATGCTGTTGCTTCCTCTTGTCCGTGATATTGATTATTCTATTACATTTCCTTACTAACAACAGCAGAGGCAAAGATTCTTGTATTGTTTTACTTCCAAAATAAGATGCCAAAGGAAATTACATGCCACAGGCAAATTTTTGACACACACTAAAATAAGACAATATCACACAGTGTACCATGTTTGTTAACCAGCTCTCATTCTCATGAGAAGGCTGCAGTGGGTGGCCTTTTGCTAGCTAAACCCTCCACTCACAGAGATAGAATGTAGAAAATCATGAACTTAAAATTTATTTTGATACCTTAGTCCCTTCAGCTGTAAGATGGACAAAGCCTACCCTAAATGACAGGTGAAAGCTTATTAACATAAGTGAACTGGAAGTATATACTAAAGTCATGTTTTATTTTACTGTAATGCTCATGAATGCAGCCAGAATGTAATATCATTACATTGAAAGAAGCTGTGGCTTATTTTTAATATTATTTCTTCCAAGACTTTCAACAACACATTGTCTTTATCTCCACCAGATGATTATTGTTTTATTTACCACTGCTTTTACTTTTCTACCCTGATGGGCTGAGTTCATAACTATACTAATATATAATAATTCATATTCTACTGAATTGTCATTTATATCATTTTGTGTGTCTTCAGGTTAATCACTACTGATGTTCTAGATTACTCAGTAGATAGAGGGAAGAGCAGTCATTTTTGTAAGATGGCTCCTGAAGTCCTGGGTTAATGCACTTAAGTCATATTCTATTTCCTCCAGGTCACAGGCATGCATTCATCCTCATGGATGATGGATGGGATCCTTTGACATTTTGCATGGATGGCTCTTGAGAATGAAAATCATACTTATAAAAGATTCATTAGTTCATTCTACAGTTCTTACATTGTCACCTTGACTCCCAGTGACAGTATCATGATATTCATCGACCCTGACGGTCATTTCAAAAGAGGAAGAAATGTCTCAGGATCTCTCTAGGAGAGAAATAGAGTTTTTTTCCTACAGGATACAATAACTAAGGCAATTTTTAGTTCTGTTTCTCCTTTGGCTTTAAGATGCTTGTAAAAGGCCACAAAACCCCAGTGTCTCAGGAAGAGTCAGAGGTTACTAGTTTGAGAAGCAAGTCCAAGTTAGAGGGGAATAGTTTGAGCAGGTGACAGGGTACAGTTATATGAGTGAATTAAAGTATACAACTAATAAGATTAAGAAGGAATTAAGCTGTTAAAAAATTTGACATTTAAAACCCAATTAAAATGAGCCATTCTTTTCCATTGCTTTTCCATTAGCGATCTTACTTCATACCCTCTTTGTGCAAGCAGGTAGCCCTTTTTTGCAGGTGCAGTGGACTACTTGTAAACAAGTGCTTCTGAGAGCTTAGTGATAACTTACAAGCAATCTAAGCCATTGAAAAGTAACTACGACTGACCTATCAGTGCCTGGGAAATTCTAACGTGCCAATGCTAGCTTCCTGGATGAATAAGGGAACAAGGTTGACTGAGGCATTAATAGAACCATAATTGAAGAGGCATTACCATAATCATAAGAGGAATGTCACAGTTCAGATCTAACTGCTTTGCACAAATAAAATGCTAAACTATAAAAACTGTAAAACATAGAGGAGGGCTCTGCACATTGAGATATGTGTCTTTACACTCAACTAATTAGTTGCTACGGAATGTTTTTGCTTTGCTCAGTGGCATGTGGTACATAAATCATTGCAATATGTTAAATGCAAATGGCTGTTAATAGAGGAACCATCTGCTCTGTGCCGGAGAGTTTGTTCAAAAGAATGTGGCGAGCCTACTTTGGATAATGTTGAAAAACTCAAATATCAAATTTCTAAAATGAGCTGCCTCTGTTAACCCCAACATTACGAATACTCTCCTGGCCTTTCAAGTTCTACAAATGCATCCCCAAAACAACTCCTCACACTCTGTGCTGTTTAAAGCAACACCACAGGCTACTTCTAAAGGCAGCATACCTCACTGATGTATCGCACAACACAGACACTTGCAATGTCTTAAAATTGTGCTCAGAAATTTAGAACAACCAATAAATAATCTAGCTGTCCTCTCCAAAGCATCTCTGCTACCATGAATAACACAGGCTCTCTGTCGGCATCCCTCCAGGAAACTACTCATTTAAAGCCATAGATCACTGGCATGTGCTGGCTCATGATGAATTATCATGGGTATCATCAGGGTTTGCAACCTCCACCTCCTATAATCTACAATACTGTATTTCTCCAAAAGATCATCAGTGCAAAGGTGAGCAATGATTTCTTTCCCAACATGCTTTATTAGATGCTGTCACAGCGCATCCTAATAATGTCCATTGGACTTACCAGTGACACTGTAAAACATGGAAACATTAGTGATAGGACAGGAATGAAAGTCTTCCGGTTCTCAATGTCATGCTGCACTTTGCCGCAAAAGAAAGCAAACCTCAATCCTGCCCTTTCTAATCAGCCCCTGGTCAAGGTCGCTATCCAGATATTTAAGAGCAAGGTGCCATGATGATCTATTATATTAATCCGAATTGGAAGTGTACTCAAATGATATAATCGTGAAACAGAATCTTGGCCATGAAAGAACAAGTTTAGAAATTAACTATGTGGATGAAAATCTTCAGGCACACAACTTCTCTGAAGCCAGACACAGGTATGATTCTTGGCACACTGCTAACTTGGCTTTCTTGACCTTACTTTTTTTTCTCTTTCATCCCACCCCCTTTATTTTCTTCTTTTGCTTTTATAGTATCTGATTTAAGACTGTGCTTTTGGGGATTCGCCTGCGGGAGAAGAGGCTGCAGGAGAGCTCATTAGCCCAGCAGATGCTCTATCCCTGGACGAATTATACAATGAAAAGCTGCTTCTGAGGGCCACCAAAAAAAAGCCAGGGCTTTGTGGAGGTGGGCAACCCTGCAGTGCAATACAAGCTCTGTATTTGTTAAAAAGGGATTTTGTACTAAAAACATTTCCCTTTGTTTGTTCTCATGAAAAGAAGAGCCTCCTGAAGGCTGCTCGTATTTGATGACTCCATTTCAAAACGAACACTTGTCTATTTCCAAATGGGGCTGCTTCACTTGAAAGTTACACAAAACCATTCGGAGATGGAGAGACTGGCAGCATAATCAGACAAGCAATACCTAAAAGGCAGAACATGCTAGCTCTGAGTTTGAGCTCGAATATTGTATTGGCTTCTAACAGTGATCCCGAGCAGGAAGAGAGCCCATGTTTTAGATTGTACCCTGGAAAAAACCCTACATTGTCTAATTACATTCGTTTCCTGAGCTGTAGTACCACTCTGGTTCCCATAACACCACTTTAATTTAATTTAGATTGTGTTACTTCTTCCCCTCCAAAAGTATAACTTCACCACAGAGGCATATTTATTGTTTTTTTATGCTTATGTTTGGAAACATTCACTAATTCATTTTCCCACTTAATTACAAGAAACAGGAGGATTGATTCTTAGAACCTGCAGATGATATTTACCTAAGTATTTATGGAAATATAAATGGACAGTTTCTTTGATCTAAAATTATGGTTTGATTTTTTTTTTTTAAAAGAATAGGACAGACCACCTAGAGAGATACTCAAAGCCAACAGAAGCCAGCTGCATTCATCAACCTTGAGCCCTCTGCAAAAGGAAGCGGATTGGGGTCACTGCTGTCATGGCAGGATCCTGTGGGACCTCTTTGGTGCATTCTGCTGATATTTAGTGACACACATAATACCAACAGGGAGGGAATTTAAACATATCCCATCTGTTAGTGTTTTAATTTTTGTTTAAAATCCATTTGATGAGTTCCTTGTCAGCAAAATTGTCAGTCTGCTGCATTTATGAGGATTGGGCCACTGTCTTATGCCTAATGATAGCCCAGTGATTTGAAGAGCTTCAAATCACTCCTTTAATATGTGGGCATATGTCTGTGCCCTTAATTCCAAAACACTTATCTTTGTTCTGAAACTCCTGTGTTGGAATGTTCCAGCTGCGCCATAGAACAAATGCAGGCATGTATTTATTAACTACTCTGAGAATAATTTCAGGGAGGTTCCATTAGTCAATGCTTACCACACAAGCAACAGGACCTGAATTCAATCCCACAGAAACCATGTTGTAAAATCTAGGTGTGCTGGTATGTACCTGCAATCCCAGTGCCAGAAAGGTGGAGACAGAAGGATCCCTGGGGCTTACTGAACAGCTAATGTAGCTGAATTCACAAGATCTGGGTTCACAGAGACCTTGTCTCAAATAATAAGGTGGAGACCAATTGAGAAAGGCACTAGACACAATACAAACATATATGCACACATAAATACACAAAAACTAATTTTAAAAAAAAAACAAGATTTTTTTTTTTAACTGTTGGGTACTGAGAAAATACTAAACCATTGAGCTATATCCCCAGCTTAAAGATAATGCAGATCAATTTGGCTTCTTCTGAAAATAAGTTTGACCTATGGATAAAATATCACTTTCTTTAACATGAATGAAAAAGGATGTATTTTATTTTTTATTGTCAGAAAAAAAGCCACCTCACTTTGTCAATCACTGTTGGAGTAATTTCAAAATACCATCTAGAAATAAATATAATATATGTGTATTTCTAAGAAAGATAAGACTCAATAATTCCAAGAGAGAATAGAGATACCATTGTATTGTATCTGATTAGGAAAATCCCTCCACATATTTGAGTTAGCCTCATGTATTTGCCTGAGAATTGAAACCTAATGTTCAAGAGTTCTGTGAAAAACCCAGGTAGTATCAGATATCTAATGCCCACACTGCTGGGTACCACAATACATTATTAAAATGGGAAGGAGTTAATATTTTGAAACAGGCTATAGGCTGGAATCACTCACTAGCAATTGCTCTGAATAACAAGCATGTATTTACTGTTCTTTGTGTGACATTGAAGAACCCAGAGGATGACTTTCAAAGTCTATAGACTGTGCTGGAAGGAAGAATACTCAGGGGCCGATAGTCAGATGTGAACTGCTGTGGCAGAGAAGTTTCTGCATCCTGGGGAAGCATGGTTGTTTGGCTTTCTTCTTGGAAAAGGCATTGCTTTCCCTGGGGCAGGAAACCAGGTGGTATTTCATATTATTCATGAAGGCAGCCCATCAGTCCTGATCTAGTGTTCTAGAAAAAACTCCGGCAGACTGATAACTATTCTTATCCCGAATGTCATCCTCACTGTTTAATATGCGACCTTCAGATTGCCTTAGAGAGCCCTTGTGGTCAGCGAAACCCCACATGAAAAGTGCGCTACCTGCTTTGGATTTCTGCTATTGTTTCTTTTGCTCTAAAAACATCCAAGAAGCTCTTCATTCCTCACTATGTGTCTGTTATTAAGACTAGGGATAGGGTCTTTTCAGGGTTGGGCTGTTCACCAGTTCACTAGTCTGGCGGACCTGCTTTCTGAAAATGGTCTTCACACGTCTTCAGAGTGCACCCTATACCTATGAATGAGCAGTTGTAATGCCAGAAGCAAGCCACAAAGCCTTGACTGCGGCTTCAGTTTGCAGTGTCTCTGTGTGACAGACAAGTTCCACCATGATTTGTCAGGCTCCTGTATTTGATTGGCCATGGGCATGAACAAAAGAAAGTATGACCTTGCACTGTAAAGACAAATGAAGGGATTTTTTTTTTTTCCCATGGAGAATGGCTTTGGGGGAAGATTGCTCCCTGGACACTTCAATTCTCTACAGAAAATCTCCTTTTATTGGAGTAGAAGTTTGATAGGGTGGGCTGGCCAGGGGAATGAATGTGAATCTGTAAAATATTTAGGGTTCATGTAGGCTGGAGAAAAGGATCATTCGCTTGAGAGCAAGCCTGATGCTGAGTGAGACTTCTCCCGGGAAGAATGTTCCATGCAGTGGCTCTGACAAGGCCTGTGGTTCTTTCTCTGATTGACATCCTGCCTACACAGGCTGTGGAGTCTGCTCTGGATCTCAAGCACATTTCTTTTAAGGTAGTCTCACAAATACGTTATATATATTTAGATTTCCCCCCCTTTGGTGAGTTAAAAAAGGCTCTTCAGAGATGTTAAAACAAGTGAAATATTTATTCCAAGATAAATGTTCAGTAGCACGTTTAAAAAACAGCTGATCTAGCTTATGATCTAGCTTATTTAGGGGATTGATGCAAAGCACCCCTTATTTTTTACACATTCCCTTAAAATTGCTTAAAGATTGCTTCCACATTGCCCTATGATATCTAGGATTTTATATTGTATATTCATTTATAAAGACTCAAAACATAGATTTTTTTTATTCAATAATAGGGAGAGAAGAGCAATCCTATTTTAGTTCCCTGTCTCTCCAAACATCGTTTCTTTCCTATCCTGGAAAACCGAGTTTTGTTTGGGAGGCTTGCACTGATCCTGAAAAGGCAAGGCAGAAGCCGTGTGATGTGGATTTGGAGGACAAAGGGCAATGAAGAACAAGGAAGGGAAAGCCAGAAAGGCAGATTTATAGTGAGACCAAAATGGTTCCACCAGGGGCATCTCAGCCTCTGCCAGGAACCTTCGTACTCAGACACAGTGGCCTTAACCTGTCCCTCCATCTGTGCATCTTGGGAAGATGTCTTTATCTCTCACGTGGGAAAGTTAATGGATAGCTTAGCATGGTGCAGGAGGTGCCAGCCAGCCCCATGCATGGTATGCAGCTGAGATGTGCTATAGCTCATCAGTGGCTGGGTCATGCTTTTCCTCTGATTCCCCAACACTGTCTATCCCTTCACTGGGACTGGGAACCTTATTAAATGCCTTATTAACATCTCGGTTTCTCCAGGTTCTGTGTTGGATGATGTTCTCAATATGAGAGGATGTCTGCTGTTGTGAACCTCCATTGTCAGTCTTACCCCCCACTGCCTCCTGCCATTCAAGCCAGATCCCTCTTTCCACCTCTATTCTTGGTGTTCACGATACTCTCATTGCTCCTGATGATGGACACAGGTGATAGTCATCTAATGACTTAATTCAAGCATATCTGTTCATGTCATGCTGATGTAGTTAAACTGTGCCCCTCTTTAAGGATTTGGGGATGTGTCATATGTCCAGTGCATAAAAAGCTCACAGCAAAACCTGGCTGCCGTTGTTACCCCTATCAGGAAGGCTCGATGCTCACAGAAATCAGTGTTCAGTTATGCAGCCAGAGTTCTCTTTCAGAAACTTAAATCATAATGTGTTTATGCTTAACACCCTTCAGTAGTCCCCCAGTGTCTTAGATAACACACACTGACCTCTGACATCCAGACCTCTGACTGGACCCCTCCTTCTCACCTCTGGCCTTTTCCAACGCTATTTGCCCTCTGATTCCTTAGCTTGAGTCAGTCACAGAACCTTATTTCTGTTCCTCAAATGTCCACCTTGTTCTTCAGAATTCTTCTCAAGCCTCTAACCATCTGACATTCACAGGACCTTCCCCACAGATCAGATACCACCACAGCAGAGGCACACCCCCAGCCACAACACACCCCCAACAGAGACACACCCCCAGCCACAACACACCCCCAGCAGAGACACATCCCTAGCAGAAGCCCCATTCTCACACTGCTACATATGTAGCAATGATCTTCATTATCTGATATATATATGTATATTTGACTCCTTCCAGATAATATATTAATTCATGAAACATCATTTTTATCAAAAATACCAAGTCTTAAAAAAATACTTAGGTGTGCAGTGGCGGCTCATACCTTTAATGCCAGCGCTTGAGAGACAGAGGAAAGTGGATCTCTGAGTTCAAGGCCAATGTGATCTACAGAGTGAGTTTCAGGACAGCCAGGACTGCACAGAGAAACAACCCTGTCTTGAAAACCAAAACAAAAGCCAAACCAAACCAAACCAAATAAACAAAAAACCTAAAAGCCAAATTTTAGCCAATATTGATCAGCCAAATATGCAAGCTGTGCCACACTGCTTCTTATCAGTCAGTAGAGAAACATACTAAGTATTTCTGTGGTTCAGTGATAGTGAATATCTAGTGCTCATTACCATTTTCCTACATTAAGGTTAAGAGGATGTTTGAAGTCAGTTCCTCCCACTTGCTTGATGAGCACTCTACCACTGAACTTCTCCCCCAGCTCTTTGTGCCTTTTATTTGGGGATGAAGTCTCATTAAGTTGTTCAGAAAAACTTTGAACTTGAGGTGCTGCTGTCTCAGGCACCCAAGTCACTGTCCTTACAGATGTAACCACCCTGCCTGACTCAAATGTGATTTTAAACTACTGGAGTGGCACATGCATGCTTTGCCTAGAGAAAATAGAGAACCCATTAACAGAGTTACAAATGGCAAGTGAAACTGTATTCTCTTATCTGCCGTGCTTTAGGGAACTGTCTATTCACTGAGTGAGTCACAATAAAATCTATTCAAGATGTTATACATTTATGTAACTGAAAATACATAGAAAATGCTCAAGAATGACCACATGCAGAGAAAACATGAGACATGAAACTAAGTGGGGAGGGAGGGATGAAGAAGAAAATTAGTCACTGGTGCAGCTTCCACAGGCTCTGAGAAGTCAAACACTCATGATGTTCTTGCATTCTTCTATAGACCTTCCAACAGCAACAAGAGTATTGCTGTGCCCTTGAATATTTAAAACTTCTGCACTCAATTCTGGAGCAATAGTTATCTTGAAATATTATTTCCTCACTCTTCGTTTTGTCTGTATTTTGGAACATAAATATTTATCTAAAACAATCTTGGGTTCAGTCAGTTTCTAGTTCCATACTGAATGCATAGTTCTGTGATACTTTTTTTTCACTCAGTATTTGCTCCTGGGATTTATAAACAATGGAATTGTACTCCACTCTGTGAAGCCACCACTGCTACTCTGTCCACTGTCTCATCAATGGACACTGGATTGTTTTCACTATAGCATTTACTGAGGCTCCTATTAGAGACAGTCTGGTACACTGATGCAAAATGTTATCTAGGGAGTGCCTTGGAAGGGAATGATTTACCATAGGATACATAACCCAGAGTCAATAGAAGAAGGCAAGCTCTATTTTGCCCTGAATAGCTGCACCTAATTTATTTCTCCACTAGCAGGCTAAAAGTTTTACAGCCTCATAAACACCAGTTATTTTTAAACTTACTGATTTTTTTTCTGTCTCTTGAATATAATGGTAACTCATGCCTTTAATTAACAGTTCTTTACTAATGAAGATAGGCCTCACCTCAAATGTTTATCACTCACATTTATTTGGAGAAATGACTTTTGCTGTGTTTTGACCATTTTTATGAAATAATTTTCTTTCATTTTTAATTGACTCCTGGGAATATATACTCCTGATTTTAATCTTCTCAGAGTTTTGTCTTCCCTGACCCAGTTTATGGCTTGAACTTTCATTCCCTTTACAGTGACTATTAATGATCACATGTTCATAAATGTTAATGACTCAAATACATCAAATAGTTTCCTTTATAGGTGGCCCACTTCTGCATTTCACTTAACAAATCCAATCTTTGTTTAACTATCATAAAATCAAGCAATACCATTTATGAGAATACAGTCCAGATAAATGAAATTGGTATTTCAGTAAGCAGTATTTCACTGTTCTTTGAGGCATTGCACATTTTTAAAATTTTGAATCAGCCATCGTGTCCAACAGCAAATGAATGAATAAAGAAAATATATACATACACAAAAACACACGTTTTTCCATACTACACACAACAGAATATTATTCTACCTTAAAACTACAGAAACTCTGTCATTTGCAACGACAAAGATGAGCCTGTAAAACATTTTTCTAAGTGAAAATAAGTCCCAGGGAGATGTGAACAGATGTCTACTTACTTCAGATAAAATGCCAATAACAAATATATTACTCCATCCAAGTCTGTCTTGGTAAACCAACAGGTTTATTGGACTTATAAGACATTGGTGAGATGTCACCTATAAGAGTGTGTATATCTACAGAATAGCTACATCACCAAAATTTCCAACCAGATGGGATGACAACCTCTGAAAATCTATGGAAATTATGGTTCTCTCTCAATTACTAGCACCTCTAGAGCACATGTGCAACAGGCAGAATATAAGCAACTAAAAAGGGGGGCATCAGAGAGAGTGGGTTGCTGGAATGTCAGGTAAGCATCTCATCATCTTCCACATACCTCTTCTTCCATGAAGAATGGCATCAGGCATAACCTTGTTGGTTGGGGTGTCTGGAATGATCAGTGCTGCTGTGATTAACATGGCAAAAGGCTGTGTTATATTCAGAGGACAGTGGCACACAACCGATAAGTACTACAACCTCATATATCACAGGAGCAGAAGGTGACATGGCTTTCAGAAAGCAATGAAGTGAAAAGAGGGAACTCAAAGGGTGTAGTCAAGGGGTGCAGTTTGTTACTATGAATGAATGAGGGCCAAGGATCTAGTGCACAACTAGCAGGAATACCATACTGTAAACTTAAAATCATATAGAGAGTAACTGTCACTCCTTACCATAACTCACATGCACATTCAGGCCCACAAAGACAATCCTTTTAAGTTATTGTTTAGAGGAGTCCAAGCATCTCCCAAAACAATATAGGGCATTGCTGTTGTTCTTGGTTACCTTCCAAAATGAAGGCAGGTTCGTATTGCTGAAGACACCACACCCTTTGGACTTACTGTTTTCAATTTTCTCTTCTTATGGTTCCCAATATATGTACATATGTATTAGATTTTATTTCTTTATTTTGAGGACATGTATACTTCATGGTTGGTGTGAGAAGGCCATAGAGCAACCTGAGGGAGTTGGTTCTCTCCTTCTGTAGTGTGGGTCCCAAGGATGGAGCTCAGGCCATCAGACTTGGCAGCAGGCACCTTACCCACTATGCTATCTCACTAGCCTTCAATGTGTGCACCTGATATTTGTTCTGTTTCTGAAATCTTTGCAGTTCTGATTCTTTTTTACTTTGTTGTTGTTTAATTGGCAACTTAGTTCCTTTAATTCACATGACTCTTCACCTCTTTTCTGAATTCTCAATTGTGATTTACTATTTGAATGATGAAGTGTTTTCTTTTTTGTTGGTATCTAAGGGCAATATAAATTGATTCTACATAAAATGATAACTTCTAGACTGTAGCATTAAGTATCATAAAAGTAATAGGTATATTAATTATGGAGGCTAAGCAGTAACCACAAATAATAACAATATTTGTTTATTCTGACCACTAGAAATAAGCCAAGATGAATAACCTCGCCAGCTGCCAAGCATCTTTAGAGCAGTCATAAGCAGCGGGGACGTGGAGATGACTGTGCACACCCGCATTAAGTTAGCCTTTGTCTTTAAACCTTTCTGAAATGGTCTCCTTAGCCCAGTACCTGTACTCCAATCTGTGAGTCTCAGACACCAAGGAATCATTGTCTTCTCTATTCCTCCATTTTCTGGTTTAATGGTCTGTTGTTAACCTCAATAAATGTACTATGCTTTCACAGTCTAAAAATGTTCATTAAATAATGTGCTGCCGTAAAGGCAGAAAGAAACACTTGTATATTTAAGTTGCTTCTTTCACCAAATGTAAGAACCATGAGAGTAGGAAACTAACCTCTCCACTGCCTGTAAAGAGCCCTACCCTCCTGTTCGTACCAGGAACACATTCAACTACTGTGCAACTGGCAAGTGGCACACCCGAGGTGTACTTTAACAGCTCATTAGGAAATGTTAGTGAATAGCGAAGAGAGAAAAACATTAACTTACAAATACTGGTTGGACAAAATACCTTCAGCAAATATTATAGAAGGATTTAATGCCTTTTTAAAATAATAAAATTATTTTAGGGATGAATGTGCTATTTCTTGAGCAGAGTCATGTCACCGTGTCTGCCCTGTGGGTGTAGATATAAAAGGCCACTAAGGGGAAGGGGTGATTTGTTGCAGAGGTTGTTTTTATTGAGAAATGATCTCAACTAAAACAAATACCTAAATTTATAATTAAATTACCTGGAGAAAAGGAGATAGCAAAACTCAGGAGGAAAAATAATTCCTTTTCTGGGTACCTTGACTCTAACATCTCTGGGTTAAAGCATAGGCCCTAAATTTTTCACATATATGTGAATCACCCATTTTAATTTTTACTAGTTCATTTTTTCTGAAGATAGTTCATAATTCCTTTTAAACATTATCCTTGACGGGACTCACCACAGATTTTGGATTCTAAAACTAGCACTGCAAGAAAGAAGAGGGGATGGACTGTGAACCTAAGAAAGTAGGAGAGACGCTGGGATAAAACATTTTAAACACACCAAAATCGTCAACACTGCTTGTTAGTGGTATTTAACAATTAGCTTTTCAGTGACAGTTGTACATTATCTATAATGAGTTCTATGGTGTTAGCCCTTTCAATTATAGTTGGTTATAGTGGCAAGTTGATAAGAAGTGAAGATTATTAATTAGAAACGTTTGAAATTCTGGTGGAGTTGCACTTTGTTTTGGACATTCAAGAATCATTTGGACAGGATTTAGAGCAGTCCATACTATTTGACTATACACGTCAAATTACTTCCTTAAAATTTCTAAGTAATCTTAAATAATTGATTATCCTATTCAAATATCTAATGATTACGTTGAAAAACATTAAATTCCATAATACTTGTGTTATACTACCACTTTTGGAAATACGGTCTTACTCTTTAGCCTACACTGACTTAGATGTCACCATGTAGCTGAGACTGGCACTGAATTCAGGATATCCCTCACGCTTTAGCCTCCTAAATGCTGTGATTATAGGCAGGAATCCTCATGCTTGGCTTTATCATGTAACTTAAAACAATATGAGAAATGTTTACATATCCTATGGATGGAATGGGGAGATGTGTTTGTAGAGGAATTTTAATCCAGGAACATGGCTGCTGCTCGAGCAAGGGATCATGTCCAAAGACATGATCCTGCTGGAACGCAGACACGCCCTGGATTAGAGTATGAACTGGTTGGAATACAGACACACCCTTAGTACACACCTTTAATCCTTAACATTGAAGGTAAGGTTAGTTTGTAGAAAGAAGCAGCCATGTTTAAAAGTGACATCTAATTGAGGGACAATGTGACAAATCAGAGAAAGATTTGACAGAATGAGTCAGAGATAGGATATGTCCAACTCTCACTAGAACAGCAGAGGAAGAAAGGCAACTCAAAAGCAGCAAAAGAGAAAAAAGGAATGGTGTGTGATGAGTGGTGTGAGTGTGTGTGTGTGTGTGTGTGTGTTTGTGTGTGTGTGGTGTGGCAGTTTTAATGGGATAGGTTACAGAGAGAACAATCTAGACACATATGAAAACAGAACTAGCCAGAGAATGAGAAGGAGCCACAAGATGAGAACATATTGGCAAAGTTAGTATGAGACCAGGCAAAGCAATTCAGTCAGAAGCTGAGAAAAGCCTAATGGAGTCAATCAGCTTGGACAATTAGATTGCATGGAAACAAGAAGCATCCAGGCCTAGGCCTAAGGATAGCTAGAACAGAAAAGGAAACCCTCTGGGCTTAGCCCAGACCATATATTCTCACATATAAGCATGGCCCTCATCTCATAACTACCTCTGAAGAAATACATTTACATGCATTATATAAAAACAATATGCTAAATCTGGAAGTAATATCTGCCATAGGTTTTTTCATTTAGAATGTAATAGAAAACATCCCCTTTCTCCCTGGGAGATGCTGGACACCATTGCATTCAGATAATTTCTTTTTTTTTTTTTTAAATTGGATATTTTATTTACATTTCAAATGTTATCCCCTTTCCCGATTTCCCCAGAAACGCAGTATCCTATCCCATACCTCCTCCCCCTACCCCTCACCCCGCTTCTATGAGGGTGCTTCCCCCACTCCTGCCTCCCACCCTGACATTTCCCCTTTGCACTCCAAAGCTGAGTGCAGGAATAGACTGTGTGAGAAGATGGCGTGCATGATTTGTGCTTTTCATATTCATGATACTCCATTTGAAGATCCTAGAATTAATCAACAGCATATGATCACTCAAGTTGGGCAACAATGAGGAGTTTCTGTTTTGCTTATTTTGCTTTTTTTCTGGACGAGTCTCAGATAATATTTTTCAGTTGTGGATTTGTTGGCTGCATTCCCACCCAGGTCTAGCCCATTGACTATTTGGGCCATTTTTCTTAAGCTGATATTTTATTTTTCAAAGCCTAAATTATGATATCTGTGTTGAAAGTAATCAATTCCATGAACACCTTAAGGCACTAGTCAAATCATCCCAGCATGAGGTGAAGGGGAGGCAGAGAATTTAACAGCCTCTACAAGCTGCTACTGCTTAAGAACACACTATTTGAACTGCAATTTGAGCATATTTCTACCCTTTAGACATTACAAACATGGCATAGCACCCTGCTGTGAGGACAGCTTTGTTGCCCCAGAAGTAAAAGAGTTTAGCTGTGATTAAAGAATTCAAGTCTCTGCCTTGAACTGACAGATTACTTTTTGCTAGGTTTTCTCTGTTAATTCCAGGCTTGACAGCTTGACCATAAATTAATCTAAATTATGGCAAGCTTCTTCAAGGATGATCATTGTCTCATAAAATTCCGCTGAAAATGCTGACATCTCTATCACAAAATGTTCCTGCAATTTAGCAGAAATCTGAATAAGGTAACTAAAAAAAAAAAAACAATCTTGAGAGGTTGAAACACACATCAGAAGCCACTAGGGAGAATGTTCCTGAGTTCTGTGGTCACCGATGTGTGAGGCTCAGTGTTTGTTTCCTAGTAACTCATGACAATGTAATTACATCCTGCCTGCCCAATTTTTCTCATAACTGAAATTGATAAATATAAACTACAGTTTATGACTGCGAATCACAGCCTGAGGCAATGTAGTAGGGACATTGATTGCACAAAAATATAAATAGTGGGTGGTAATATATTGACTGAATCTGAACCCTGTCACAGACCAGTTAGGATGCTGGGATCAGAGAATTGCATAGGTTCAGCCGCAGCATCCCAGGAAAAAATCAGAACTGACAGGCACAATGGGCAAGTAAAGGTTTTGTTACTTTAACCACCTCTTCCAGTCACAGGATGAACACCTCTGGAATTCACCCCTCTGCAGACTTCAGTGAGCATCGGGAGTGAAGGGTAGAATTTTCTGTGTTTTTTCCCCTCTTGTCCTTGGCAACTCATTCTATTGCCCATACTCACCACTAGCTTAGCTTCTTAAGTTTGCCATTTCTTGTGTCTGAGCTGGGATGGAATTTTACATTCACTACTTCCATCATTAGGGAGCTAAAGGGTCAGGATCGAACACAGGCTGGTTAGTTCATCTTTGGATCTCTAAAATGTTGAGGATGCAGGAACAAAAAAAGGGGGGATGGAAAAAATGGAAATAAATAATGATTGGAAGTACTTTCTGCAAAATTCTCTTCAATGACCATCACCATGAGATCATGCAGATCAGAAGCACTTGGTCATGCTGTGATTCTTAGATGTATTATAATTGGTCAAAGTGGTGGTTTTACTGTTGTTCTTGTTTGGGGATTTTTTCATTCATTTATTTATTTATCCATTTTATATTCTGATTGTTGTCCTCCTCCCAATCACTCCCTCACACAGTTCATCCCTCTATTTCCCCTCCCTTTCACCTCTGAGCCGGTAGGAGTGTGCCCTGGGTATCCCTCAACTCTGGCAGATCAAGTTTCTGTAGGGTTAGGCACATCTTCTCCCAGTGAGACCTGACAAGGCAGCCCAGTTAGAAGAATTGATTCTACAGACAGGCAACAGCTTTAGGAACAGACCCTGTTCCAGTGGTTCAGGGACCCACATGAAGGCTGAGCTGCACACGTGAGAGGGGCTAGGTCCAGCCTTTTTATGCTCTTTGTTTGGTGGTTCAATCTCTAAGAGTCCCTAAGAGTCCGGGTTAGTTGATTCTGTTGGTCTTCCTGTCTGAAGAGGCTACCTCCTGTAGCCAGGCAGAACCCCCAATGGATGGATAAGGACACCAACCTACCTACAAAACTTTTAACCCCAAATTTGTCCTATCTACAAGAAATGCAAGGACAAAGATGGAGCAGAGACTGAGGGAATGACTAATCAATAACTGGCCCAACTTGAGACCTATCCCATGGGCAAGTACCAATCACTGACAGTATTAATCTCTGTTATGCTTGTAGACAGGAGTCTAGCATAAGTGTCCTCTGAGAAGTTCCATCCAGCAGCTGACTGAAACAGATGCAGAGACCCACAGCCAAACATTGGATCGAACCCGGGGACTCCTATGGAAGAGTTGGGGGAAGGATTGAGGGCCCCAACAGGGAAAGGAACATGATGGGTTAGTTATAGTTTTATTTAAATGCACTCTTATGGAGCTTGAACTCCACATGGATCTAAATCCCACCATATTTGTCTTGACACTGTAAGTGTCTGAGTCTGTACCTCTTGGTCTGCACTACCCAGAAGACAGATAAGAAAACATTGATTTTCTGTGGGATTCTCAGATGCTTTACTGGATATATGACTTGTCAGAAGTTGACACAATCCCAACAACAAATATTATAAGTTCAGCCAGTGATACCATAAATACAAGCAAATTAGGATAAAAGGAAAAGATCAAGAACATAGCCAGTTTAGAAGGAGTAGTAAAAGTAGACTATCAGGGCAAGAAGCACATGATGTGACTGAAAGAAGTGTGCAAATATCTAGAGGGAAGTGTTTCTAGGAGAGAAATAGGAAAGAGCAGGATCCTAAGGAGAAATAATAGGTAGGGGGAGCTAAAATTGATGAGTGGAGTTGCATAAATGCTATATTATTACCTCTTATAGACCAATTTGAGGGACGGAGAATCTACTGGAAGATTTGGGGCAGCGAAATCAAGCAATTTAATTCATATGATAATAGATAGGTAATTTCTAATTCATAAGCAATGCATAAATATTTTAACTTTCAAAGTATTTGCAAAATTAAATAATGCTCCTGAAGTTTAGTTTGCGTTTCTAATATACTCAGATTATCAGTATAGACTAGATAACATTTATTGTGTATATACTAATAAAGTTTTGCATAAATTCATTTAGGTTCTAAGGATCAATTAATATTTTTTGAGTTTTTGCTCAAGGAATTTAGATATTTCTTTAAGATCTGATCACCAATGTTAATTTTTCCAGCTGTGACTATCCAAAAGGGCCTGAGAACATTAGCTTTGTGAGCAATTAATATACATTGTGCACATGTCTAATTTTAGTGGACGTTCTGGTTCAATTCTTTAACTCTTTTATTCATTACAACATTTTTACATTTTTAAAGATAATTAAATTCTCATGTTGCATTATGGGAATTCACAGCTCCAGGAAGGAAAAGATGAAAGGTTCTGGAAATGGATATGAAAAACAAATATTTTAGTCCCTACCGACAACACCTCCTCACTCCGTTGAAAGCTGAGATCATTTTTGACACTCAGAAAACAATGTTTGTATGAGAGGAGAAAAAAAAGTTCAACTATAACAACCCCACAGAAGACTGTTTACTATTTTAATAATTGTGGAGCCATATGGAGATAGTATCTTGGCTTCTGTGAAAGCTGTTTGGTAGAATCTTGTGTGCCTGGTGGGTTCATGCTACACTCACAACAACAGGCTGGTTTGGGTAGGATAACATGGGCAGGGAAAGGGCTCTCCCTGAGCACAGTTCCAGGAAGTCGCAAGCTCAGCCCCTGCTCCGCCCCTCTCTCATCCAAGCCCCAGCTCTGCACAGCTTCCTTGGTTAGCTCACAGGACTTACAGTGACGACTATAAGTATAGGCAGATTTGGAGAAGAGTCCCATGTTCCTTTGGAATACCAGCACTCCATGCCTGAGCTGAGGCTGACTAGAAATAGTTGTGGGGCACACATAATTGCCTAAAACCCTGGGTGCCTGCAGAATTGTCTTACTGGCTTCATGACAAGAAAGCTAGACCAGTTACTCCTCACCTGCCATCACTACCTTACTGAGGGATCTAATAGAAAAATGAATATGCGTGTATGTTATCATTGAGCACATGAAGCCAGGCACATGATCCTGTGCAGCAAAAAAGAAGCAGGAACTGTGTCGGTTGGTTTTGTTTGTTAGTTTGTTTGTTTGTTTTTGTCTTGGAGCCATCTGGGAAGAGGGGCCCTCAATTGAGAAAATACTTACATTAGATTGGCCTGTAAGCAAGTATGTGGAACATTTTCTTGAATAGTGTTTGATGTGGGGGAACCCAGTTGTGGGCACTACTACCCCTGGGAAGGTGGGTAGTCCCCGGTTTCATAACCAAGCAGGCTGAGCCATGAGGAGAGAGACCTAGAACACAGTTTTGTTTCAAGATTCCTGTCTCTGCTACTCCATGAGTTCCTGTCCTGACCACCCCTTCCCCTCGCCATGATGGACTGTGATCAGGACGTATGAACTGAAACAACTCCTTTTGCAGTGGCTTTTGGTCATGGTATTTATCCCAGAAACAGAAGGTAAGCAAATACAACAGGTTTGACTCTGGAAACCTAAGTCACCTTCTCTACTGCTTGGGGTGGGTGGAGTATGACTGGGTCCCTCCGCCTCTGAGATTCTGACATCATTGATAGAATCTCACACAGTAAATATGTACTGTATTAAATTATCAAAGAATTAGAAAAAGTTTATTTTTAACAATCTCAGAGTTAACATGAAACTTAAACATAGAGTATATGTTAAAATGCTTTGTAAACTGTAAATCACAAGGCAAATGATGCTTTCTTCCTTTTGAGCAAAAATAGAATAAGGGCAGACAAAATCGCAAGGCCTTTTAGATTTGTTTGCTTCTGTACCTCCTTTAACAGTCTGTTTTGATTTGGGTTGGCTCGTGAGGATGAGCTCGGAACGTAGGGACTCTTCTCTCTCCATTCTGCCACTGAGCTTCTGTGGTGCTTTCTTTTTTTCACAGGGAAGTTTGGCTTCCTGGAGTCCTGAGAGACATTTGTCCAATCCATTGTGAGAATTCCAACCTGCACTTCCAAAGAATTAGAACACTTTCCTTGTGTCCTAAATTAATTAATATAACAAAAATTAATATAACAAAACTTTTAAAAATGACATTTAATGAATTTTTATTTCAACAAAATAAGGGTAAAGGAAAGGTTTCTTTTCTGTGTTATTTTCTGAAGGAAAAGAAAGCCCCTACTGTGAGTACAGATACACAGAATTGCACCTCAGTGTGTTACCGGAGTAGAGCGTCCTTGTGGTGTAGGGGTAACAAAGCTGTGCGAGGCAGACTTTCAGAAGGACCAGCATCCAGCCCACTGCAGTCATCATTCAGAGCAGAGGAGATTTGATTTGCAACAGAAACTCCTTGCAACCTCATGCCAAATTTCATCTCCTTACTGAACGACAGTTAGCACTTAATAAACAGTAATTAAGTAGAATGAATAATTATCCCACTATCTTTTCCATCCAAAAAGGAAATTTGCTAATGACCCCAGTCTCTTTCATGATTAATTCTATTCCCCCCACACTTTCATCTACTCTCCCGCTTTCTGCAATATGGATCCTCTCTTGCCATTTATACAAAATTGCCTGTCCTTCAGAGTGAAAAGCTAATCTCCACCACGAGGCCCTGCCTCACAGTGATCATCCTTTTCTCTCTTGCCTCTTCCCTGAGCCCACTTCCACACAGCATTCAATCATGGCATACAGTTACGCATACATCTTGCCTGGGACATCACACGGCTTTTATTATTAAGCAAGTTAGGGTAATAATTACTAATACTTTTGCTCGCCAATGTTTCTTGTTGTTGGCAATATTTTAGGGAAAGAAAAGTGTAGCCATTCCCTTAGTTTTGCCTCCTGGCGGTGTCCAATAAAGAAGATAAGAGGAAATAGACCATAAACAAACATTTAATTGGTGAAACGAGAGGAATCTATACATGTTTCTGGAACAAACTTCTTCTACTTATTTTATTTAAACTATGATGTAACAACATTAAAGCATGATTTAACTTACTTCACACTAATACTGTTGGTTGGTTTTAGTTTTTGCAAATCATCTTCCACATCATCATAAATCACGTTCATGCATTTGTTATAATATTGTTTTTATGGCACATATCATCTTGTATTCCGAATTTTAATTTCCATTTACTAAACTTCAGCTAGGCATTCATTATTAAACCTCTGGTCTATTTCTACACCTTTTACAGGTAGTATTGCAGTGAAATCCTTCAATGACGTCTTTTGTTGCACTTGAAAGATTTCATTCAAACGTGTTGAAGAATTAAGTTAATGTTTGAAACTGCATCTCTTTTTCCCACTAACCTCCACCTACACTTTTGTAAGGGAAGTCAACAGCAGTTTGCAGTGTCTCCAGCAGGATGTAGATCAACTCTCAACTGAGAGTAGAAAGCTGGGCAAACCTTTCCTCAGCTTTCACCCCCAGGAATCATCACTACCCCGTCTTCCTCCTCACAGTTACTGAACCATTGCACGGTATCAGGCAATGTGCTAATTGTTTTCAATGTTTACTGAATCTGACAGGTATCATAATTTTCTCTTTAAAGAGTAGAGGGGCTTATAGTGGTAAGCCTTTTGTCCATTTCGGAAAGATAATTTGACAAATAGAGCACTTGTAGCATCGATGGGATGCACACTGTCTTCATACCATATACAGATGTATGTGCTCTTTAAGAAACATTAGAACACATGTTGAAACATTTGCTTCAGGTATAGTAGCTCAAACACACTGTTAAAATTAATTTTACCTACTGATTCATAATGGGGATAGGTAGAATGTTTAAATTTATCAGCTTAGTGTGGGTTGGATCTGTGGCATGAATTTTATTTCTACTAGAAAGAGCTGGACTAACTGACCCTGAGACCCCTTGTCTGGAGTCCTGGAGAATAATTCTTCTAGAAGTTATTTACAATGGTCTAAGCCAACCTCAGAATCTTGTCTTCACTCACTCTACGGCTCAAAATGCTAGCTTGAAGTGGAAACTATGCTTCCCCGACATAGGAAATTTATGGTCCTTTGCTATAATCAAAGGATTACTAATCTGGGAATGGGGTATAGGTGGTGAACATTAATTATTCTGTGCAGGACAGGACCCATGAGAAACAGCTGGATTCCAGAACTTTCAAGAAGCTAAGGGATAATTTTAAAAACGCACATAGAATATGAGTATTCATTTACATATAGGTAAACCAACATATTTTTACATATGCATCTTTTCAGCCAATTACTATTTGTGATTTAATGATTCCTATAAATATACAAATTCAAATTTAGCCATAATACAGGATAGACAGAATCTTTGATGAACTATCATATTTTTGCATGTTTTTGTATATGCCACTTGGCATGGGATATAATTTGTAACAACCACTTAATATAATCCCTTGAGATCTGAATTCATCAGAATTTAAAATCTGTTTTAAAGGGCTAAAACTACATTCAGTTTATTTTGCTTGGGGGAAGGTAGATTTTTTTTTTTAAGCACACCACCACTAAGTTTACCACCCCAGCATTAAGTTTAAATAGTATTTTATTCTGCATCCTTTCAAAGAATTAACCAATGTGAAATTAACCTCTCTTGTTTCTCCAGCAGCCATAAACAATTCAACAGAACCTCAATTTTCTTTCAGTTCACAAATGTACTATGTTCCCCACTGTGTCAAAGTATCGTCTAGTTTTTCTCTCCAATAAGCTGATGACAGATAAACATTCTGCTACCCTTGTCTGTTCTGTGTAACAGAAGCAGTTGACACAGCTCTTTTGCAGCTAACCTGGATAACTCTGATAGTGAAGGGGGAACAGAAATCTAGCAGGGAGTTAAGTAATATTTTGCAATGGTATTGAAACCACGTCCACTCAGAAGGTAATTTAATCCCCAGAATTTTAGACCTCCCACTGGACAAATCGTTCCCTTTTAGGGGCACAGTAGGGAGGAGCATGCAGGGTACCAGCTGGCAGCTGTTGCTATGGAACACTACCTACAGAAATGGACTTGAAGTTACAGGTCATCACTCATATCTCAGAAGACAGTTTTCAGGATGGCATCCGAGCAGATGTAAGGGCACTTTTAATTAAACATAGAACCAAAAATCTGTTGCAAAGTTTGCTGTGACATATTCTCTCCAGAGCCCTGGGAATTCAGAGCTAAAATTAACGTAAGAATGGAGGGGCGCAGAGTCACGGATGATGTTTCAAAGGACAAAGCATTAACATGAAAGGGTCATAGGTCTGTAGACAGAGCTTCTCTTTGTATAAAGATCTCTCTCTCTCTCTTTCTGTCTGTTTGTCTCTGTGTGTGTGTGTGTGTGTATGTGTTTGTGTGTGTGTGTATGTGTATGTGTGTGTGTGTTTGTGTATGTGCTGTGTGTATGTGTGTATGTGTGTGTATGTGTGTGTTTGTGTATGTGTGTGTATGTGTATGTGTGTGTGTGTTTGTGTGTGTATGTGTGTGTTTGTGTGTGTATGTGTGTGTGTGTTTGTGTATGTGTGTGTATGTGTATGTGTGTGTATGTGTGTATATATGTGTGTATGTGTGTGTGTGTGTGTTTGTGTGTGTATGTGTGTGTATGTGTGTATGTGTGTGTTTGTGTGTTTGTGTGTTTGTGTGAGGGGAATTATATCTAAAAGCACTTAAAATAAAAGGATGAATTCATACTTCAAATTCTTCCCAAAATGTTGACACAAACGCTACTAAAATAAAATGAAACCCTTCCATACTATAGAGAGCTTGTAGCACATTGTGTCTTAGGAATGTGTTCTGATTTTTAAAACTTTTTTCCCAAGAAATAATATAGCATAAGAGTGAAGTACCCATTTTAAGACCCTTCGCTTTATTTTCCCATGAAAGTTGTTAACTTGTAACTTTCATTCATTTAGAATCCAATTTTAGTATTCCAAGAAGTCTGTCAGTTACTGTACGAAATCTTGATTAAATATTTATAAATTTCTTAAAATGTATGTTGTTCTCTTGATCTATTGAATACATATATTTATTCATTAGTTTTCTTTACAAAGGACTGCAAAGCAGAAATGATGACTTTTATCTGTTTTCTCTATGTCTAGCACACTATGGGTGCTTAATAAATTTTAATGACATCAAGTCCCTATGATATATTAGCCCTGTCATACAGACCTAATGGATAAAAGTTCTGCACACTGAATGGAGACTTGGCTATTCTAGACTGGTTCCTGTCCCAAGCAGGAAATATACATGCATCTTAACTGCCTCACATTGATTTTTTTTTTTTTAACAGAGCCTTAAGAAATGGAGGGAGGGACAGGAGAAATGGCTCACTATTTAAAACTGCTTGAAACCCTGGCAGAGGACCAGAGTCAGTTCCTAGCACTCATGTCAAGTTGTCAAATGACCCACAATTACCTGCACACTCTAGCTTCAGGGATTAGAGGCCTTCTTCTGGCCTTCAGAGTCACATGAACATGTATGTTCATGCACACACACACACACACACACACACACACACACACACATACAAATTCGTACAAGTAAAAATAAATAATAGTAATAAATAAATGGAGGTAGAAATGAAACACGCAAGCTGGCAACTTCCTGACTTCTTGACATATGGTAAAAACAGCTAAGTGTCTGAATTAAGTCTGCATATTAGTATATGTGGACTGGATATCTAAACAGGTCCTTGAATCAATCTCACAATGGAAGTGACTGTGTACTGGTAAAACTCTTTGAGTGTTCTCAATAGACTGATATTTTTCTGTTCTGTATCTGTTTTGTTCTGCATTCTTCATGATACTTGTATGATCATCACCTCAGCCTGAAGAATGAAGAGATCATGATCCAAAGGCTGAGCAAAATGCGCAGTGATATAGCAGGAGTACAGTTGGGCAAGGAGTCAGTCTATGCAGTCTGGAAACATCCATAAACAGTGTATTGAGATGTAACTCACAGGCAGTAAACTGCATGCTTGCACTCTGCAATCTGAAGGGTTTTTTTTTCATACTTTATTTACATTTCAAATGTTTCCCCCTTTCCAGATCTCCCCTTTGGAACCTCCCTATTCCCTACCTTTCCCCCTGCCACTATGGGGGTATTCACCCACCCACCCATTCTCATCTTCCCTCCTTGGCATTCTCCTACACTGGGGGATCTAACACCCTCAGGCCCAAGGGCCTCCCCTCCCCTGATGTCTAACAAGACCCTCCTCTGCCACATATGTGGCCAGCACCATGGGTCCCTCCATGTGTATTCTTTGGTTGGTGATCCAGTCTCCGGGAGCATCTGGAGGTCAGGCCAGTGGACACTGTTGCTCCCTCCGTGGGACTGCCAACTCCCTCAGCTCCTTCAGTCCCTTCTCCAACTCCTCCATCTGGAACCTCATGCTCAGCCCAATGTTTGCTGTGAAGTGACTCTTAGGTATCCCGAACTTTTGGGCTGATAACCACTTATCAGTGAGTACATACTGTGCTCATTCTTTTGTGACTGAGTTACCTCGCTCAGGATGATATCTTCAAGTTCCATTTATTTGCCTGTGAATTTCATGAATTCATTGTTTATAATAGCTGAGTAGTATTCCAATGTGTAAATGTACCACATTTTCTGTATCCATTCCTCTGTGGAGGGACATCTGGGTTGTTTCCAGCTTCTGGCTATTATAAATATGGTTGCTATGAACATAGTGGAGCATGTGTCCTTATTGCATGTTGGAGCATCTTCTGGGTATATGCCCAGGAGTGGAATAGCTGGGTCCTCAGGTAGTATTATGTTCACTTTCCTGAGGTGATTTCCAGAACTGATTTCCAGAGATGTTGTATCAACTTGCATTCCCACCAGCAATGGAGGAGTGTTCCTCTTTCTCTACATCTTCGCCAACATCTGCTGTCACCTGAGTTTTTGATCTTAGCCATTCTGACTGGTGCAAGGTAGAATCTCAGCATTGTTTTGATTTGCTTTTACCTGATAATTAAGGATGTTGAATATTTCTTTTGGTGCTTCTTAGCCATTCAAGTTTCCTCAGTTGAGAATTCTCTGTTTAGCTCTGTTCCTCATTTTTTGATAGGGTTATTTGAGATCTCTGGAGTCTAACTTAAGAAGCTCATTGACTCTGAGAATTTCATACACGTTATTTAGATCATGTTCTCACTCTCCACTCTTAGCTCCGCCCAGATCTTCCCCCTTCTCCCTACTTCTTCCAGTTTCATAGTCTCCTTTTTTACCCTTTCAAAAATACTACAGAGTTGTCATGTGTGCTGCTCATGTACTTCTGAGTGTGGGGCTGTCCACTGAAGCATGAATGACCTACCAGAGGTTCACACCATAAGAAAACAAAACAACAACAACAACAACAACTGTCTCTCCCTCTCCCATCATCTAGCAGCTGCCAATAGCTCCACCAGTAGCCAATAGCAATTGCTCCTTAGCTAGGGGTTGATGAACAAGCCCTCCTTCATTCTAGTATTTTAAGCAACTTGAGCTTATGCAACTGCCCTATTATGTCTGGAAAACACAGTTTCCTTGTGGTCATTCACGTGATCTAATTCTTTCAATCTCTCTACTCCATCTTGTACAATGATCCCGGAGCTTTAGTGGTAGAGGTGTGATATAGATGTCTCCTGTAGGGCTGAGTATTTCAGTCTTTTATTTTCTACACCTTATGGGTCTCCGTGTTAATCACTATGTACTGTAAAAACATGAGATTCTCATAGGGGTTGAAAGATGTATTAACTAATCGATGGATATAGTGATAAATCATTATGATTTGGTTTAATACTATATCTATTTAATAAAATAATGTTAGTAGATTATTCCCTAGGGCATTGACCTATCTAGCCACATATTATTTATCCACTAACAGTGCCAGGAATGAGCTCCATCTTGTGAAGAGAGCCATAAATCCCACCAGAAAGTGGTTGGTTACTCCCATGACTATTCATGACACTATTGTACCAGTGGGCATAATCATGGCAGACTGGTACTTGATAAATATAGGAAGATATAAAGCCAATAACATTGGGTAATATTTATGATTATTTTCTTCTGGTAGCTCCCATATCCTCTACCACTACTATGAAAGCTGGGATGAAGCTTCTAGGTTAGTACATTTGATTTCTCTATGTTCTAAAACTCAAGGATACTGTGTCTTCAGTTTCAACAATAGGATTTTACCAATAGGTTCTGGAGATAACCAAGATTATCAGCTAAATTAACAATCATAAATGAAGTTCCCACCAACATGTGTTTTAAAATTTTTGTTTATATTTTTGTGTTTGTGCATGTGAACACATACCAGGACATACGTGGGCATGCCACAACATGAATGTAGAGGTCAAAGGATAACTTCTGAAAGTGAGTTCTGTCCTTCCAGCATGTGGGTCTCAGAGACTGAGCTCAAGGCACCAGGCTTCACAGTAAGTGTCTTTTCCTACTGAGCCATCTTGGTGCTCCCACACTGTGATTTTTATTAGCACTTTAAAAATGATTAATGGCGTCAGACAGTGGTGGTGCATGCCTTTAATCCCAGCACTCGGGAGGCAGAGGGAGAATTCCAAGACAGCCCAAGCTACACAGAAAAACCCTGTCTCAAAAAAAAACCCAATGATTAATGGCTATGAGACCCTTTCATTTTCCAAGTTTCCATGTAATTTCTTGATTAAGTATTATTTAAAATCTTTAACAATTTTGGCAATCATTTTTTTCTTTAATTATAAATAAATTAGGGCTAGGGAGATTGTTCAGTGATGAAAACTTTTGCCAAGCAAGTGTGGAGACTGGATTTTAGATCTCCAGAACCCATTTAAATGTTGTGCAGAAGAGGAGACTTGCCTGTTATTCCAGCACACTGGAAAGTCTGAGAGACCCTACCTTGTTAGAAGAGGTAGAACAATAGATGTCAGCCTCAGGCCTCCACATACACACACACACACATGTACCGCCATGTACATGTGAACTCACACATATGAACATGCAAAAGCATGCGCAACATATATTATACATGTAAAAGTAAACATATTACATACTTAGATTGTTTGTCTTCTTGTGATTTAGACTTGTATTCTAAATACATTTTTTGTCAAAGTGTTTTGCAAATACTTCTTTCCAGACTATACCTTGTCATTTTTTCTATTACAACAGTTCTTTTTTCTTTTTTTCATTTTCATGTATGTGTGTGTGTGTGTGTGTGTGTGTGTGCGCTTCAGTGTTTTTGGCACATGTGTGAAATATAATCTTCTTTTGGAGAAAAGATTATTTCAATTATAAAATTATTTTTTTTTATTTTATTGGATATTTTCTTTATTTACATTTCAAATGTTTTCCCCTTTCCAGGTCTCCCCTCCAGAAACTTCCTATCCCATCCCCCTCCCCCTGCCTCTATGAGGATGCTCCCCTACCCACCCACCCACTCCTGCCTTCCTGCCCTGGCATTCCCCTACAGTGAAGCATCGATGTTCTTATGAATTGATTAGATTATCGTTATAATTGCAAAGTATTTTCCAACTCAATGTTATCTGTGTTTTCTTCTAATAAGTTAATAGTTTTGGGTGTTCATATTTAATTGTGTGATCAACGTTTAGATGATTTTTCAAATGGTATAGATAGAAATCCATTTTTATGTGACCAACTGTTCTAGACTGAATTAGTGTTGGAATAAAAGTACCCTTTATCTACTGAAATGCCTTTGAAGTTTTGTGAAAACTCACTTGTCCATATGTGTGTGTGTGTGTGCGCGCGTGCGCATGCACATGCACGCGTGTGTGTATTTCTGGACACTTCTGTTCTCTAATCTATCTTTACACCAATATCACACAGTTTTAACTAATGCAGCTTTATGAGTCATGGAGTGACAGAGTGTTAGTCTCCAATCTTTGCTCTTTTTGCAGAATTGCTTTGGCCATTTTAGGCCTCACATAATCATGTGAATTTTAGACTTCTAGGATGATTGTCAATTTCTAAAGAAAAAAGAAACAGACACTTTAAGAAACATGTTGAAGCTCCATCTTTAACGGAATAAATGGTGATAACTATTTTGTTTCCTTGATCCATTAAATCTTTTATCGTTGTTAAATTACCCACTTTCCCCTGGGTTTGACCAGGAATCTGCTGTATATGACTCATGGTCCCATTTCAGCTTCCTTTTTAGTTTTTAATGTGACCTGACTCTTTAGTCCACATACAGCAGTCTTTTTAAATATGTGTCTTGACTAGAATATTCACATACTTTACATTCAATATGATTGTCAATAGACTAGGGTTTAAATCTAACATCTTATTTGCTTTCCATTAGTTCCATTCTTAGTCTCAACTCCCTATTACATTCTTTAGATTAGTGAACTGTTTGGGAATCTTCTCTATTCCCTTTGCCCACTTCCCTTTTGTTTTGATATTTGAGGATTGCTTTTTGAAATGTATTTGTTTATTTTATGTATGTGAGTACACTGTAGCTGTCTTCAGACACACCAGAAGAGGGTATTGGATCCCATTATAGATGGTTGTGTGCCACCATGTGGTTGCTGGGAATTGAACTCAGAACCTCTGGAAGACCCGTCAGGGCTCTAAACCACTGAGCCATATCTCCAGCCCAAAGATTTGTTTATTTATTTTAAGATTTATGAGGACATTGGTGCTGTCTTCAGACACACCAGAAGAGGGCATCAAATCTCACTACAGATGGTTGTGAGCCACCATGTGGTTGCTGAGAATTGAACTTGGGACCTCTGGAAGAGCAGTCAGTGCTCTTAACCACAGAGCCATCTCTCCAACCTGGAGATTGCTTTAAAGTGGGTCACAGCACTTGTGTCATCCTGCACTGAATTCAGGTGTCGCCATACCCTGCCAGCTACAGGCAAGCAAGCTATCCACCATCTAATTTCACTTCTCTCACATTTATGGTTTTACAGAGCATGTTAACTATCATGGTTCACACAGTCAGTTGTCCTCACTGTGTGTGTGTGTGTGTGTGTGTGTGTGTGTGTGTGTCCGTCTCACTTTCCATTGCTCCTCTCCTTCTACTTCAGAACTTAGAGAACATCTATTAACCTTGATTAACCTTGATTATTATGGAAAGAAATATTGAAGTTTTTGAGTCTTTGGACCTGTTTTTAATCTTACTGTATTTTTTAAAGTTAATTTATTGAGTAACCTACGCTCAATTGACACATTTACTATTGTTTTTTTTACTTCCTTAATTATTTGTGCTTCACTGCCTTCTCAACTGTAATATTTACAAGGAGATACCTGAGCATAATCTGTCATCTCTCCTCTTCCTGCATTTAGAGAGTTCTTTGTCACAGATTTGGGGCGGTTTGTTTGTGAAGTTTTGGTATAACTTTCTTTATACTTGGAGCTTATTACATTTGCCATTTCTAATACTAGAAGTTTATCACATTTCTTGCACTTGATAAAAATTACAATGTTCTTGGTGTTTCCCCCCAGATGTTCTGCCTGTTGTTCTCTTTGTCCCTACAGGGACATAGCTTTTCTAACTACATATCCAGGATCACTTGATGCTAGCTTACATTTCACAATGCTTTTCCCATTTCTCTATAAATTTCATTTTAAAGAGTTTCTACTGCAGTGCCTACAAATTCACTATTACTTTATTTTAGCTCTTTCTAGTGAATTTTTCATCTATATTGATTTCTGTTTTTTATCTTAAATCTTTATTATGATTTTCTATTTTTTTTTAATTGGATATTTTATTTATTCACATTTCAAATGTTATTCCCTTTCCTGGCTTCTCCTCCGGAAACCCCCTATTCCACCCTCCCTCTCCCTGCTTCTATAAGGGTGCTTCCCCACCCTCCCACCCACAACTGCCTCCCTGCCAGGCATTCCCCTACACTGGGGCATCAAGCCTTCCCAGGACCAAGGGCCTCTCCTCCCATTGAAGTCCAACAAGGCCATCCTGTGCTACATATGTGGCTGGAGCCATGGGTCCCTCCATGTGTGCTCTTCGGTTGGTGATTTATTCCCTGGGATCTCTGGGGGGTGGGAGGTCTGGTTGGTTGATATTATTGTTCTTACTATGGGTTGCAAACCCCTTCAGCTCCTTCAGCCCTTTCTCTAACTCCTCCATTGGGGACCCCACGTTCAGTCCAATGGTAGACTGTGAGCATCTGCCTCTGTACTTGTTAGGCTCTGGCAGAGCCTTTCAGGAGACAGCTATATCAGGATCCTATCAGCAAGTATTTCTTGGCATCTGCAATAGTGTCTGGGTGTGGTGTCTGTATATGGGATGGATCCCCAGGTGGGGCAGTCTCTGGATGGCCTTTCCTTCAGTCTCTGTTCCACACTTTGTCTGCATATTTCCTCCTGTGAGTATTTTGTTTCTCCTTCTAAGAAGGACTGAAGCGTCCACACTTTGGTCTTCCTTCTTCTTGAGCTTTATTATGATTTTCAATTTATATAACATGGGATTTTTCTGTTTAAGACAAGGCCTCTCTGTATATCCCTGGATGGCCTAGAAATCAATATTTTGACCAGTCTGGTTTTGAACTTACAGATATCTGCCTGTCTCTGCCTCTGGAAGTAAAGGCATGTGCAACTACATTTGTCCCTACATGGAAAATTTTAATATGTTTGTAGAATGAAATCTGCTAAACATTTTCTGGGTTTTCTTTGTCTTGGACACCTCCCATCCTCTCTTGCTGTTTCCTAAATTCTGTCCTGAGTGCGTGTGAAAATTGTTCTCTACTATTGATTCATGATCACAGGTCTGTCCATCCCAAACTATCTGAGAAACACCTAGTTATCCTTAAGTAATTACATCTGCTGCCCATTTTTTCAAGTTTAGTATATCCTCGATCAGAATGACATGTTAAACCCAAGAACTGAATCTACAGCTCTGCCAAGGGCACCTGAACTCCCTGGATGAGGGAGATGTGCAACCTGTTCCCCTAGCCCACTCTGCTGTAATACAAAGGGTTGATTAGGCTACTACTTACATACTTTTTCTCCTAATTGTGAGCACACAGTTCCCTAAAAATAAGCCATTAAATTTAGCAACATTTGGTGGAAGTGTGAGAGACATTGAAGGACTACATAGAGGTTAAATGATGAGCATTACTACGTAATGCAAATTTCCCAGAAGTCTTTGTCTAGTACCCATGTGAGTGGGCTTCTCTATGAATACCTGGGGAGCTACCCAGTTCCTGCCAATTCTCACACAATGGCTTCCTTATTGTTTAGCTGCAGAGACATCATAATACCTCTATGATACTTCCAAAGTCCCCTAATGGCCAACATAAAAATGATTTGGAAAAATGCATTTTTGTAAGGGATATTCTCCCTCCTATCTGGGGATGACGAGACATCTGGAGATGTGCCTCAGCCAATAGAAAGTTTCCTCAATTCTCTCCCTTCCTCCGTCACACCATCTTTACAGCTCCAAAATCTAGAACAGTTGGTTGGTACCAACCTTAGCCTGACACCTCTGCTAAACATTTTCTTCAACAAGAAAAGGCAGTGAAGAGGCCACACTGGTCCTCTCTCATAGACTTTCCTAATTTCCTATGAGCAAGTGTTGAAGAAACTATACATTTCTTATATATGGGTGGTAATGTTCAGGATCCTCAGAAATTTACATCTGCAAAACACATGCGAGTGCACATTCACAAGTGCATGCACGCGTGTGAGTGCGTGCGTGCACGCACGCGCACGCACACACACACACACACACTCACACGAGTTTACATGACCAACCAGAAAACTTATCAACTCAGAAAAATTTCATCTGCTTTTGGGTTACTCCATAACTCATAACTGCCTTTGATTATATTCCATAAGTGGGGCTTTCCTGAGAAGAAGGAATCATTGTTTGCATTACACATGGATGAAAAGTTCAGCAAAGTATCATTTCTAGAAAAAAGGTCATCAGTTCTAGCCCACAGTTTATCAGACCTACTGTTTATATTTCTGACAGAGCCACCAAGTGAATTTTACAGCATTAATTAATATAAAAATAGCTTCTAACTAAGTGAATATCCCTCACTGAATGTCAATGCTTATTTTGAAAATATAAACAGAAAGTGAATGATTTTGCAGTCATATTATGTGGGAGACAAAGGTGGGTGCAGCTGAAGGAACTGGAAGACCATGCCGAAAGTGCTGTGTCTTCTGACTTAGTAGCCAAGAAACTTACTATGTTTCTTCAGGTAAAATAGCATGAATTAATAGCAGAAACACATCTCGATCTAAGCCCAGCACATTGCCTATGACTCTGGGCAGGTTTCTGATGAAGTGAAAACAGAGCGCCTAAGCAGGGTGGAGACATGACCAGAGATTTGGCCAGGTAGGTGCTTTAGGGTGATCAGAATGAAAAACCTAATAATCCAAATATGATTATCCGCAGACACAGAAACCAGGAAGGATGTACCTTAATACTGTTTGAAGGGAAAATTTAATTCTGGAGCAGAAAGGGTGGAGGAACAACCTTGGACTAGAGTCATAACTGGAGCTGGGACACATAAGACCTTTATACTTTATTCAGTCATCCCAGGGAGCAGAGCTGCTGCTCATTTTGTGTCAGATGCACAGAAAGTGTGTCAGAAGAGGAGTAAAGCCAAGTGACAAGGATCATAGGTCAGACAACTCGGAGACGGGGAGACAGGCATGGAACTGCAGAGGATGTCTTCATAGCTTTAAACCTCTGTACCACAAACATCACCACCTATTCCTTGGACTCTGATGGCTGCAGCCAGTCTGCCTGCTTCCCAGCAGGGTCCTGACACTAATCAATGATGACCACACCAACCCACACATGAACAGAGGGCACTCTGTCGGGCAGATTCCCTGTCAGCCTCATATTTCCCTCTTTGTCATAAAGCTCCTGTGTTTACCAGGGCATTAGATATAGCTCTGCAATAGAAAAATCCTCATTTTCATGCTTGAAATACATTATCTAACAGCCGTATCTATTTGACTTTTACTACATGCCTTTCATTTCTCTAAGTGAGGTAATTGACCTTTACTTTGCTACCCTGTGGATTAAAAGGCTACACCACGCTCCGCATTTGATATTTCCAGTCCTGCAGGAGAAGCAATTTCCATTTGCTTTTGTTGTAGGCTGCTCTTCTGGAGGGCCCTCAAGTGAAGGCAAACCTCAAGGCCCAGGGCTGCATTGTGACCATTCTTGCCACTATCACACAGCTTTTATTAGAAAAAACACAGGTTACTTCTTTTCTCCAGTCATGTCAGTGATCTCTAAAGACTGTAGGTCTTTTGGACTTCCAGAATGTTCTGCCTTAGTTTCAGATGACTTATTTTCACTTCTGGGCATCTAAGATCAACAGCATCCTTCAGATTTCCTTTAAGTACCTGAAATTTTAATATTGCATCTGACCTACAGTGTATGGGCACCAGACTATTAGAATTGGTGGAAGTTCCTAAGTTCCTATATCAGGAAATTGTCCCTCTGAAAGCAGAGGAGTTATGCAAAACTCTTCACACCAAGATTTTTGAAGCCTTGATGTTTAGTTAGCTGTTCATCTCCTAAACAAAATGATGGCTATGGCAGTGAAGACCAAGTGAATGGCAGGGATGCTAAAGATGGCAGATGATGCTCATAAAGAACACAAAGGACAATTGTTCTGCATTACAAGCCTATGAGGTTGCCCAGGTCTGCAGATAAGGAAGCAGAGGTCTGAGGGCTAGAGCAACATTGGAAGGAAAATGATTCTGCAGAGCACTCTTTATTTTTTCAAGCAAACAAAATAAAAAAAGAAGAACATGGAAAGAAAAGAAAGAGAAAACTTTCTCTTCCCTCTTCCACTAAATGGTTTTGATAACCCTTTAAATACACACTAGACTTGTTTGACAGCTAAAATCAGGACCAAAATAAACTCAATTTGTATGTTCTTGGAGGAAAGAAAACAATGTTGTCTTACTTTACTATGGTTAGTGGAAGGGAAGGAAGGGAACTGGTGGTGAGCTAGGCAGCAGAACACCGAAGGAAATGAGTCTCACTTTGTATTTCACAACATGCAGACTCCTTAGGCTGAGGTTTTGGGTTGGCGCTATCCTATTGTTGTTTTTCTGTTTGTTTACCTATAAAATGGAGCTATGGTTCCTCCCTGTCTGTCTTTTAAAAAGCTTCTGTAGTTATGAAATCAAAGATCATCAGGAAGCTGTTCTTAAAAATGGACATTTAAAATAGACTAGAAGAGCAGGGCTGGATAGTTTCTTGTAATTATTTCTCTAAACTAGTATTTTCATATTTCCATATAAAGGAGTAGATTTACATAATCCTTCCAATAAACATTGAAGAGATCTTCACTCTAGGCATCACTGAAACCTTTGTTCAGGGGATGGAAGTTTAGGTCAGCATAACAGTTCTTATGCCTAGGCTCTAAGATATGGTGTTTGATATGCAAAGGTTTTTTCTCTCATTCTTCTGTTATATGTAAAACAAAAATGAGAAACTTAGGAGTTAAAACAGTAAGTCCCTCCTTCTTGTGAGCTGCATACAACCATGGTCTCATATTTGATAAATGTCTAATGGATGTTTATAACAACTCCTGATGATATCTGGTGGATATAACAATTTATTGAGCATGTGCTTATAAGCTATTTGTTGGTGGCATGTGATACCTTACCTCATTCAGAAGCCATAAGCCACACAAACAGCTCATTTTTGTCTCTGTCTTGCAGGTGAGGGATTAGATTCTGAGAAGCATAGCAACTGACTTAAGAATAAGTGTTTTAAGAGTGATCAAGGGTGAACTCTATCTAATGCAGGGTTTCCCAACTCCAAAACACATCATTTCAACCCTTACCTTTGAAAGGACATTTCATTTCACAAAGCAAAGGAATAGGGAAGCTAAAGGAAAAAGAGGAGAAGACAAAATAAAGGAGATCTAAGTGTCACTGAACATCAGAACAACCGGTGAAGGAAGGCTTTGAAATCGTCTAGCTCGTCGAATGACTGCCTCCAACTGGTCATGTTTCTCCATTCACTAATCCTAACTCTTTCATAGAATGATTTGGTCATCCAATACCCTTGCACACCTTTCCTATCCCTGTCCTCTCCATCATTAGCGACTTGAAGTAGTGTGACCAGCCTAGCTGAATCTGCCTGGAGCTGGTAGGAACACAGAAAAATGACAAGATTTATTCATTTTGTTTTGTTTTGTTCTGTTTTTCGAGACAGGGTTTCTCTGTGTAGCCCTGGCTGTCCTGGAACTCACTCTGTAGACCAGGCTGGCCTCGAACTCAGAAATCCACCTACTGCTACCTCCCAAGTGCTGGGGTTAAAGGCGTGTGCCACCACTGCCTGGCAACAGAATTTATTCTTACTCATGTTTTTTAGAATTATTCGGTAGGTAGAAATACAATTCAAGATATTTTAAACAAAACAGGTAGCATTCTGATTCACACAAGCAGAAATCCAGGCTAGATCTGGGTTCAGCCAAACTGGAGCTCAAGAGACAGGAAGTTTACAGCTCGTGGCCCTGCCTCTTGTTTTGCTTTCTCCTTTAACTTTACTTTCTGCTAGGATTTCTCAGTGACCCTCAGAACTTCCAAGTTTACCTTCTAGAATTATAATAATATTGGAAGAAAAAAAAACACTGTCTAATGACATAATCAAGGACCTCAAGGTCAACTTCAACAGCAATTGGGGCACATTCTTCTGCTTGAATCAATATTTTGCATAAGGAGATGAAACCCATTGGTTGAGTAACCTGGCTGTTCTGATGACCTCTGCAGCTGGAAGTTGGAATTTTCTACCTAAATTTACCATGATAATAATGAGGACTGGGACAAAAGTTTTGTTACAAAGCAGGAACTGAAGTCCTATGTTTAGTTTTTTATATGCATTATGGCTAAGATGTTGCCACAAAGTGAGATCAGTGAAGCACTCAGTGTGGCACATTTGTCAAACTTGGAACAAATCCTTTGTACCTCAGAGAAATTATTCCCAAAAAGTTTGCCTAGCCTACTATTTTAACCAACTTTCCATTATCACAAAATGCCTGCTAAAGTTAACATATAAAGAGAAACTATTTGTTTGTTTGTTTGGTTGGTTGTTTGGTTGTTTGGTTGGTTGGTTTTGTTTTCAAAGACAGGGTTACTCTATAGGATTACCCTAGCTGTCCTGGAATTCCCTCTGAAGACTAGATTGGCCTCAATCTTCAGCCTGCCTCTGCCTTGGGAGTTCTGATTAATGGCATGTGGCACTATTAGCTAGTTTTATTTTCATTTGTAGTTTTGAACTTTGCTGTCCTTGACCAATTTTCTCTATTATATTGGGCCTAAGATGAGGTAGCTCATCATGGATTAGTATATATAGGAACAGACTTTTTACCTCTTGTCTGAAACAAAGGAGCGAGGGAGAGAGAGACTGAAGGAGGGAGGGAGAGAGAGGGAAGGAGAGAGAGAGAGAGAGAGAGAGAGAGAGAGAGAGAGAGAGAGAGCCTAAGCCTAAGTTCCTGTATTCCTTTTGAGGATATGTTGTTGATTGTCTCCTCTTAAATAACATACCCCTTTTCAATACCAATGTGCTAAAGAGAATTCTTACATGAGCCTGTGGGCAGCACTCAGGTAGATGTACCTGAAAAGAATTAACCAGTGTTTGCAATTGAACCCAGGTGTCTTTGTCATATTTCACTTGTGTGTAAAGTCTGACTTTGACCCATGTTAAATTAATTAAAATATTTCTTTACACTAAGACATTTACACAGCTCTAGGTTTGAGCCCTCTTCTGATGTTTAACTGACAGGAAGTCGTGGACTGACTATTACAGTGGTACTGACAAACCCTGTGGCCACGGACTACTTGTGTTTTCTTGGTGATACCATTTCTCTTGGACTATGTCATAGCTCTTTGTTTTAAATTCTGTCTCAGGGAATTTTGTTTCTTTGCTTTATAACCTTTGATTCTAAGATTGTGACAGTTTGCATCATTGGTCATGATGCAGGGTGAGGGTCCTAGAGCTGTAGCTGGGGTAATCAGTCACAAAATAGGATCTTGTTCTCATTGGCACCATTTTTCCTCTTTTGTGTATGTCTTTTGGTTTTGTTCTTATCTTGTGTTTAGTTTTTTGGTTTTGCCTTTAAAACTTTGTCATTTCCAGAGGCTAATAAAACTAGGCCACCAAATATAGGGGATAAAAACAGTATGTGCCAGGTGCACACTTTTTTTTTTTTTTTTTTTTTACTGGATATTATCTTATTTCTCAAAAAGGGAGAATTAGAAGAAACCTATTTCCCCCAATTTTCCATACCTCCCATGGGAATCTAATTCAATTTCCTCTCAAATTTTTTAGTGAAAACTAAAGTACAGAATAAGGCTGATGAAGTGCTTCTATCCCTGTACTCAGGGCTGACTATTCAGGTTTCTTTCCGTAGAGCTATTTATCTAGTCTGCTCCATGTAATCTAACTCTCATACATCTGCTTAGATAAGTCTTGTTTTAGGAAAACAAGTAAACACACTGAGGAGCTGCCTAAACCTAGGTGAAAGAAAGTGGTCCTGTGTGATTTTATGAAAATTAAAAAAAAAAAGTAGGAGTTCATTAGTATGAGTCACAGAATGGATGAGTATGAACTTCCTGAATGCATCAGAGGTCCTTCTAACCACTAAGACTGTTGATGTGGTCTTCATTGTAAACCTGTATTACAGGTTGTAAGTAATACCGTGGGGAAGCCAGTAGGTTCATTGCAGAACAAACATATGAGTTCCTACTCCTCTTTCTCCAGACTCCAAGCCCCTAGGACCACACTGCCTCATCTCTTACAAAGCCTACCTGCTTGAATGCTAAGAATCTGTCTCTCTGCAGCTGAACACCCCAGTGTTGGTACACTATCTCTGTGAATAAAGCAAGCATCAGGGGGTCATCTTTTAATTACAACCTGGCCTGGGGTTATCTTAGTTTTAATTTCATAAGCTCTTTACTTGCCAGTCTTCAGAACAGAGTGGCAACCTGGACCACAGGATGCATCTTATATTGTCTTTTTTCTTTGGGCTAACCATTAGCTGGATGCTCGTAAGTTTAGTAACAGGTCACATAGTGCCATCATTTCTCTGCACTGATCTCAGACAGTGCATTATCTGAAATGTATAAGCTCCTATTTTTAATTTTACAGTCATGGCACTTTACCCTTGCTAGCTAGCTTAGAAATAGAAAAAGAAAAGGGCTATTTTTGATATCACTTAAAATAACCAGCAGCTTAGTGAATCATGTAATCAGACAATTCATTGTAAGCAAGTTTAGGGTTTCAAGGAAGGGTTAAATGAAACTTTTAAAATGTTTTTAAGATGTAAGGTATCTAGCTCATTTTACTTAATAAGTTCAGAGAAGACTGACCCTTGTTCTGTCACCCTGCAAGCAAGCAAATAACCTCACATATTTTTAAATGGTCAAAAGATCATGATGTCAGTGAAGGATGGATCATGATCTTCATCTTTGCTTTAAATCCCCAAAGAAAACTATAGCTGCCATTATTTGTGCTTCTAAAGCAAGTCTGTGAGAATCCATTTACAAAACTTATTTTCTAAAGAACAGAGCTCAGAAG
This sequence comes from Rhynchomys soricoides, assembly GCA_019843965.1. Classification (NCBI taxonomy): domain Eukaryota; kingdom Metazoa; phylum Chordata; class Mammalia; order Rodentia; family Muridae; genus Rhynchomys; species Rhynchomys soricoides. Next base: position 1,784,836 of record JADRCH010000271.1, on the reverse strand, counting down.
AAGAGAGTCCCAAGTAATCAGGGCCCTGGTTGATACTCAAAACCCTTCTGGCAGAAGAACCTTTCACACTGGATGGCAAGTAGCCCTTTTGTCTTGCAGAGGCAATCCCTTCACTCCTGGTGTCTTCTACTGTACAGATGTCGAAGTGCAAACCCACTGTGCCAGTCTCATTTGCTCTTCTACTCACATGCATGGGGAGTCTATTTTTAAAAGTTTATTATTAGCAACTTTCTATGTCAACTTGCACTTTACATATTGTACATTTTGCCAAAAGCACATTCAGTGATAAGTTGCTCTCAAGTCTGTTATTAAAGGAAGAAATGGATAGAAAGATTCTGGAAAGCTTGGGACCCTTTTTTTTTTTTTTCTTGTGGGTTTATGATCAATCCAGACAAGTGATTAATCATAATGATGATGGTAATAATAACATTTTATGTTTATTAAGTACTTACTGCATACACATGCAAAGATAGGTTAGTATGTGCTTATGATAAACATGCTTGAAACAAAGCAGATGTTTCTTTCTTGCTCCTTTCAGTTGACAGGCAGGTGCTCCAGGTTTGACCATTTTTCCTTAACTGTAGGTGAGCTGATCGGAGAGCCAGGGTTCCTCATCCTATGCCACCCACACCCCCTGAATCTGAATCTTCTACTTTCCAGTAGCAGAAACCCAAGGAGCAATCCTTTATGACAAGGACCTGTGGAAGACACTTACCACAGCAGCTTCTGCCCTTCTACATACTTTTAATAGTAGAGGTTGTCCCTCTGATGACTGAAAGTGAATTCATTATCTTAGAGACAATATGAACTTAGAGACAGTATGAACTCATCGTCCTAAGTCCTGATTCCATCATGATTAAATAGACAAGTTATTACAATTTTATGGATTATGTTCTATGTATGTCTCCTCTTCCTACGCAATAGATTATATGGTCTTCCTTTTGAATACCTGGAGGCATTTCCAGGTTGCTTCATACATGGTATCAGAATACTTACAGGAAGAACTGGTAGTTCAATTGATAGTAGAGTAGTAATTATAGAAATATTAATATTTAAAAGATGCCTATTAGGGATTTTGTGCTAGATAGTCACAGTCATTATTTTGTTCAGTCTCCACAAGAGTCCTTCGAAACACAACCATTTGTTGTCTATGATTTACCAATGAAACAACAAAGACTAAACCATACTTTAAAGAGAGACGCCTCTAAGCTTTAAGAACAGGGCTCTGGGGGCAGGCTGCCCATGCTCTGAATGGCTGCTCCATTTTGGTCTGAGATTTTTATAACCCTTGGTATCCAATTGCATCAGCTGTAGTTATTAATGCCAAACTCTATAGTATGATAAAGTTTGTAGAAATCTGTGTGATATCTATTAAAAAAAAAAAAAGAGGAAACTTTGTATAGTTCCATGTGCTTGGAAGTATTCTGTCCACATTAGCTCCCCATCATTGTTTGTTTGATAAGTTGGTCATCTGCAAATAGTTATTTTCTTGTTACTCTGACAAAATACCAAACAAAAGCAACTTAATTAAAGAAGGTCTATTCTGGGCAACGATTTGAAAAGACATTCCGTCATGGTGGGCACGGCATGGCACAGAGGGTTGGATGATTACAACTGTTAGGTTACATTACAACCACAGTCATTAAACAAAGAGTGGGAACTGCTGCTCAGCTCCACTCTTCCTCTGTAGTCAGACCAGGACCTCAACCCATGGAATGCTGCCACCCACATTTAGGATAGATCTTCTGGTCTAGAATCTCCCTCACCAAACCTTAATTTTCATGATGATTTTAAATTTCATCAAGTTAATAATCAAGATTCACCATCAATTCATCTGTGGGTTAATAGCAAGTAAGTGGAAACGTCAGCATTTGGACTAACATTTTTTAATGCTAATGCCAGAGCATGGAATCTGGAGGTTCCTTTATTATAAACTCCATTTCAAATAACCCATTGAAGTAAGAGCCAGGAATTCACATGTTAATGAGGAGCGAGATAAGGAGCTGCAGAGGAAGAAAAACCTGGCAGATTCATTGTAGGTGATTGTCCTTCTAGTTTAAAAGATATTTACAATGCTCCAATATCAATGCTGACAACATTTTCTTACACCATTTATACAATCAAGAGTAATCCAGAGTGGGAACTGTAATGAGAGGCGGATTCAGGTCAGTTCTGGTAATGGCTAAAACATATCTTCTATAGCTATCAGAGAGGTGAGTTGAGACTCAGTTCATTAAGTAAAGGATCACTTACACACAAAGTCTTATATGTGGAAATTTTACAAAAGCATATGACCATGTGATTTCATTGCTAGGGTCCTACTCTGTGTCTGAAATATCAGTGAAGATTTAACTTCTTTTACTTCAAGACAAATCCTTCCAGGAGAAAGAGTAGATAAACCCAGAACCTGCAAGACAGAACCTGGTCCTGCTTTCTGTTTTACTTTTTAGATAGAAAGTTTCCCCTTGTCCTGTGTCCTTATTGAAAACATTTCTAATAGACTACACAGACCTCTGGCTGGCAGGAAATTCTGGCCCAGAATAGATATATTAAGTTATAAAGAAAAACCGGGCAGACTGCATGGGTTTTTCATACCTACTGGCAGGTGGCATAGAACTAAATATTGGAGCGATTTTATAAGCAAGATTAAATTGACTCATGACAGCTGGTCACTAAAATACAGGAAGTACAGACCTGGTTGAAAGCAAGAACACGCTGGTGTTCATTAAGTTTAGAGCACAGCATAGAGTTTATTTTTTGTTTAAAAGTCTGAAAGAGAAGCTCTTATTTGACAGCATCTGATATTTGTCGCTTGTACACAAATAGATCTTCAAGGTACATGCAAGTCAATTAGTTCTATCTGCAGTATCTTTATATGAGTTCTCTGTATGTAAACAACATGAGTGAATAGCTTCAGCTCTTTAGAGCACCAGATATTTGACTATTAGCAGAGACTTAGATCTCTGCCTGTATACTTTCTCTCCTGTTGTGACAAGAGACTTGGGAGCTGGATGACCATGAAAATGAATAATGAATCTGTCAGAGACAAGTGGGATGGATCAGAAATATGCCCTCCACCCATCACAATGTCAGAGGTCATGACATCAAGAATTGAGAACAATCTCCCAACACTGAAATCCATTTTCTTTTCTTTCCTTTTTTTTTTTTTTACCTTCACAGGAAAAGTCACTCTGGTTGGCAAGGGCTCTAAATAAAGGAGTTTAGCTTCTGATTGGAATGGGAGTGATAAGAATAAAGTGAGCTGTGGAAAGGGAAAGGGAAAGGGAGAGGAAGAGCGAAAGGGAAAGGGAAACAGAAACGGAAACGGAAAGGGAAAAGGAATTAGTTCCAAATACAAGCCAGAGCTGTGGAACCATTTCATCTACTTTCCACACTTGACTCTTACACATCACTGTCACAAGGATTAGGAGGGACAGCTGAACATCCACCCAGGACCATCAGATTCACTTCTCGGGACAATCAAGCATTATCCAATGCCAAAGCAAGGCTTCACCATGCACCAGCTAAACCAGGGTTGCCTTCCCAGCATGAAGACCTGAAGATAAAGGACAAAGGCTTCAAAAGTGTGCTATACCACACCCTGTTGTTCTTCTCCCTTGGGCTGTGTTATTTTCCTAGATCTTTCAGGATCATTATGAGATAGCTCTTAGGTTCAATTTCAGTCATCTGGCAAACCCTCGAGAGTTTAAATTAAAATTAAACTGGGTTTATAATATCTCACCAGTTTGATAGAATTCTCATGGCCAAATATGGAGTGGTTTTTGTGGAAACTAATAACAAGGCATGTGACAGTTTTTAGCATATATCATAGAATGTTTGATCTGCTCCAATGCTTACTAACTCTATCAGTTCATTGCTATGCTACACACCATATGGCACAATAATGAAGTTTCTACCTTCATGGGGTATCCTTATTTTCTAGTCACTTGTTTAAACATCTAATACCATTTGGTAACCTATATTGTGTCAAACATCTTGCTATATGCTGAGTTTGTTGCAATAAATAGGCAGACATGACTGTTTCCTCTCAGTGAGGGCAACACCAGAAAAACAACCAAAATACACCCTGAATCTATTGCAGAGATATCATGAGCTTCATGTAGATGCACAGAAGATCAGTGTTCTACATGGTGGGAAATGCATTTAGTTGAATAACAAATGGTGTTTGGATATCAGCTAGGAACCAGGCACTGAGCTTTCAAAGTTCGCACCTAAACAGAAAAATTACTGAGGTGAAAGAAATATGGGTTGGAGAAGAAAATGTTGAAGTAAGAATAAATAATTTTCAATAGTACCTGAAGTGTAGAGTTCAAAGAAGAGTTAGGACCTTTAACAGTGACGCTAGAAAAGAAAGAAAGAGGTCAGTTGCAGGGGGATGTGAAGGAGTCCTGATAATAATTCTAAGTTGGGAATGAGCCAAAGGTATTGAGTAAAAGACTGACTGAAACTAAGAATTTGTGTTGTGTAGAGGGAAGAGTAACTACAGCATTCACTTATGTTTAGAAGCTGTTGTAAAAGACTAAGTCACACTGACCGTCACTACCAAGGACATACTCTCTGCTAAAACTATGAATGAAGAGATATTGAAAGATCAGGCATCTGAGGACTTGGCATGATATGGAGTAATGAACAGTTAGGTGGGGCATGAAAGTGACAGGGACAAACCATTCATGGTAAACTGAGGATAGGAGATGCCGTTGACCAAGATAATAATTCCTGAGACAGAAAACTCAGAAATGGGTGTAGGTAGGGAAAGAAAGCCCAAAGGTTTGGTTTGGGTCCTTTCAAACTTATGTTATGCTATGTCCACAGGGCATTTTTCATAAATACATCTGATTCCAGTGGGAGAGACCTGTGTTGAGGTTGCAGATACAGGGATTGTCAACACATTGATCACGTACTGTTACCTGCTGATAACAGGACAGGCTTCTGTGGACTCCTAGAGAACATGGAGAATTCAAGTCTACTTAAATTTTCTTCATATTTTCAGGGAATTTTTTTCATTTGAGGGTTGATGAGAAAGATAAATTGGATATAAAATGTCCATAGCTGAAGAAAATTTAGGACAACAAGAGAAAATGAAGGAAAGAGAATGTCCAAGGCCAATAACGTTAAGATAGAAGCCAAAGGAACAGCCTGTGCAGAGGCTAGACAGTAGACAGGGTCCTGAGCTCAGGTGTCCAGAAGGGATAGCCAGCAAATGAAAGGAGTATTCCATAGTCAACACATCTGCGGAAGCCAAGGCAAGTGAGAATATTGGATTTCCCATAGAGAAGATATGATTGATTCTAACAGGAGACCCTTGCTCCTTGGAAGGAGTGAGAAAGAAGAGAGTTAGTGAAGATACAAGTACATGAAATTCAAAAAGAAGAGTGAAGCACTGTCCTGCTTAGGATCTTTGTTGTTGATGTTGTTGTTGTTGTTGTGTATTGCTTTCGTCAACTTGACATGACCTAGAGTTATCTGGAAAGAAGGAATCCCAATTGAGAAAATACCTCCATAAAATTGGCTTGTAGGCAAGTGTGGGGGGCATTTTCTTCAGTAACAATTGTGTAGGAGGGCCTAGCTCACTGTCTGTGGTGCCACTCCTGAGCAGGTAACCCAAGAGTCTATAAAAAAGCAAACTGAAGCGAATACTACTAGTAAACAGTAATCTTCTATGCTTCTGCTTCAGTTCTGGCCACTCAGTTTCTTCCCTGCTTAGGTTTCTGCCTTAAGATCCCTGGATGAAGGACTATATGCTGTAAACCCTTTCCTCTGAAGTTGTTTTCTTGGTCATGGTATTTTATCACAGCAATAGAAACTCCTAAGTAAAACAAGAAAGTAATTGGAGAAGGCCAGGTACATATGGTCACTACTCTTTCCAGAGGATAAAAGGGATCATACGCTGAGTTAATAATTTTTAAAACTGCTAAGAACCTTAAGTAACAATTAAACAAACCAACACATGGAAGTAACTTAATTAATCACAAATGTAATGCTGGAGATGTGTATGAGTTTTGATTAAGGGTTATGTAGTGAGTTGAACCTTCAATAATGAGCTTTTAGACAAGTAAGAATGAATCTTTTACTACAAGAAATCTGAGAAAAATAGTAGCAACAATCTATCTTTCCTTCTTTCACCTCCTTTTGTTATTCAAAGAATATTTTTCCAAGCTAATATAATGTCTTTAGAATGGAAATTGCCTGGACCTCAAAGACCAGTTATGAGTATGCACATATTAAAAGTTGCAAGATATATAATCCAGTTCATACTGACTGTTTGCATTCTCAGTCTCCAAACACGAAGCAAGCATATTCTTTGGGATCACATTGTTCATTTCCTCATTTGAAATTTTTAGCACCAGATAGGAAGTTAAATCAATGGGAGCTGGTGCTTCTCACACTTGGGCTTCAAACATCCTCCATACATACAAACACATCCATAAATAAAGGTGCTAATGTCAGGAAAGAACAAGGTCTTTTAATAAAATATACTTGCATGTAACTGCCTGAATATCAGAGCTTGTTCTAGGGCCTGGTTCACAATTAAAAACTGTTTAAATGAATTTACTTCTTCCTTTCCTTTTAGGCAGATGATGAAAATGTGAATCTTCAAAAAATGCTATTTATATATTTAAGTTGGATTTCTATTACTTTAATGAAACCATTCTTCCACCTTGTTGTAAATAATAAGTACACAGAGGGAGATGTAGCTAGAAGTATTATTTATTATGGAAGAGCCATTATGAAAGTAAGGCTTGAGCTTCCCAGAGAGATTTGACTGAATGGCCATTGCTTCCAGAGCTACACCTCCTTTGAAGAAAGCCAGGGATCTCTAGGTCACAGTCCTAGACATTCATTTTATTCCTTGTAGTGAATAGGAGTCTATTTGCATCAAAAGAGAATAGCCATTGCTATGTAGATATAGTAGAAATAACATCAGTAGTTAAACAATTCCATTTTCTACCTATGAAAAAAATATTCTGCTATTTTTTCTGGTTTATGACATCTTACTCCAAAGAAAATACACAACACACCACAGTATTTGTATTTATGAAACTTGGGCCTGGCTATTCTTACCTAGTTCACAGAAGATTCTCATTTTAACACACCTACAAGCAGGTGACATTTCAGTTTCTGAGTTTGACGTATGTTGGTATTTTATCCCTGGTCCTCTCTGTGTGGGCACATATCTCTATTCATGGTCATTCTGCTCTGTGTGGGAACATTTCTATTCATGGTCATTCTGTCAAGGTAGGTCCCCCCACCCTCAAGGATATAGCCGGGAAAAGATGTGAGACAATTTTCTACCTGCTGCCTTGACAAATAGCAAGTTGGTCTTCACAATTTCAGTTAAAGACTTTGAATGTGGGAGTGGGTTAGGAAATCACGTGTTCCATTGTTGCTTCTAATATGTCACTGTTCTTTATAAGTCACTGTTAGTGGCCTCAAATCACTGTCACAGAGATGTTTATTTCTTTATTTTGTATTTTCTAGGATTGCTAGAGTCAGTTTTCCTGTTTCTGAAAGACCTTGTGATTGTCAATAGGTTGATATATGTTGTGAATGGGAAGTGTAAAAAATGTTGTCTTACCTCCCCTGGGGGAAGGGGAAGGCTTGATGCAATTATTCCTGCAATTATTTAATCCCAGAATGAGAAATCCTGATGATAAGCTGTCAAGTCCTTAGAAAAATACTGAGTAGCAAGTTGTTTCAATGGTCATCATGTTTTTTTCAACAAATGAGATTTGTCTTAATGATATGAAAAAGACAACATCTTTCCTTAAAACCAAAGAAACTCATGAACTTGTCAAACTTTTGATGTCACAGATGAACCATCCACTGGAGACAATATGTTAGATGGCTTTGGGGGAAAGTCTTTAGGAGCACAGTTGTCCAAGAAGAGCTTCAAGCCCATGTAGACGGGGCTAGTATTAGGCTTTCTCAGAATGGCACCTGCAGATGATTACATTTCAATGGTCCCTTCTCCAAATAGCCTTTGTTACAAAGCTCCTTATGTCTAAGCCTGCAAGTTTCCATGTGTTTCTCCATTTGTTTCTGAATAGCACAAAAATTCTTTGTGGTTTGAGAGCTCCACGTGACCCTTCTGTAACTAGACTGCTAAGACCAACTTGACTGACAGTGAACTCTTTATCTCTCCTCTGCCTAGGTGCAAGTGCAACCTGCATGCCACTTCGTGTTTGTATGACAACAGCAAACTGACATGTGAATGTGAGCACAACACGACAGGTCCAGACTGTGGGAAATGCAAAAAGAATTACCAGGGCCGACCTTGGAGTCCAGGCTCATACCTCCCCATCCCCAAAGGCACTGCAAACACCTGTGAGTAACATTGCCCCTTCACAACACATTCTGTGCATGCTGAATTGATTCTTTCTTGATTCCACTTGCAATTGTGACTTTGCCTCTTTCCTTTTCAAATTGCAGAATAAGATTTATTCCTGATTTTACCATTTGTAAGCGTGTGTCAGCATTCTAATAGCCGGTTAGATTCAGTCCTCCAACCTTCCCATTAAATGTGTTGCAAAAATAGTTCTTAAAAATTACAGAAGCAATTTTGTTCTAAGTCGGTGAGACAGGAGGTGACATTTTTCCCTCTCCCAAGTTAATATCCTATTACAATAGCACAGGCCTTGAAAAGTCTCAATACTGACTAGCCATAAACGAGTTCCAGAAACCTTTGAGTATTGACAGTTCCATTCTACCAAAAGATGCTTTATCCAGAAAAGGTTGGCCCCTTCAGTTTTAGGTGGCTCATAATGTCGCCTAGTGAGAGAGCTGGCTTTCCCCAAATGCCAGCCATTGAGCTGTGCCTGCTCTGGATTCTCTGAGCAGTGGATGCCTTTGGATAAAAAGCATGTAAGCCTCAGGGTGCCACACGAAGAAAACAAGTTTTTGTCTGTTTGTCAAAGAGCACAGGCAGTATCTTTGTTCACAGGACCCACTAAGACTCATGTGCATAGCCCAGGGACATCCCTGCATGTGTAACGGCCAAACTTAACATGCTTAAGGAGTAAAAGAACTATTTCCTGAATAATCTACACAATTCTAAGGATGGAACTATTAGCCACCTGGAAAAGCCTAAGGTTTGGCCTCTTTAAAAGGCAGAGAAAGGGCAAGATTACCATAGAACCGCACAGCAGGAAGTTAGAACAGCCACAGGACAATAAGAAGTTGAACAGCAAGCCACAGGCTCTATGCAAGGCTAAGAATGTTATCTGGTACTTCAAAGCAGCAGCTGGAAGAAGCCAGCGCTGAAAACAAATATCACAAGAACCGGAGCTTTATCAAGTTACATGTCGGAGTAATGGACCAGGTAACAAGCTATGAAGTGTGGGGGCATGAAATTAGAATAAATTTCTATGAAGCGGAAAAGAGTCCTCCCAGAGGTTAAAAAAGAATCCCTTTGTAAGAATGTTCAGTTTCTCTCTGTGTTAAAGGATAAACTGACAAAATTAACACATTAAAGCTCTTTTCAGCAAAAAACATTGCTTCTTTTTTCAGGTATTTTACTAATAGGGACTGTGAGCTCTCTGTGGTCACCAGAAGCCATGAACTCACAACTTTGGAAGGGGTCTCCTGAGGTTATCTGTTTCAGTCTCGGATGTCTGGATATCTGAGAACTCATGTCATCACAGTTGTCAAACTTAGTTTAAAGCTTTCCGTAAGTGACAGTGGCCCACATATAACCTTCAGGTTCTGATGATCCTTTAATGGGAAAATATAAAAGAGGGCTAATCACACACATACTTTCTAGCACCCTGGTTCATGTTTAAGGCCAACACGTCAAGGTCACTAGAAGGGAGCAGTTAGACTACTATTAAAGACATTGGCTTCACCCTGGCACAGCCCTATTCTACCTGTTCTACTCACTGTCTCTCAAATAATTCGTTTTTCAGAATATTTCCTCTAGGAAGACTTTGTTTTTGAGACTCCCTCTTCCTGAAGTAAGGGGAATTTTTACTCCCTTAACTCTTTATATATTAAAGGCCACCTCGTTCGTCCTTGCCAAGTGACTCTAATCTCTTTTGACTTTCCCTAATTGTTTAATTATCCCCTCTCCTGATTTCACTGGCCTTCTATAAACTATTATCATTCTTTCATAACTGTGTTTAAGCTGAAAAACTGACCATTGGACCCAATGGCTAAAGGATCAATTCAGTGTTCCAGTCATCAATACAGCAAGAACTTGATGGAAGCCTTTAAAAAAGAGATGGAAAAGTCTTGTAATCAACACATTCTCTAACAGTTCCAGCTGTGATTAAAACATCCCAAACTGGCAATAAATACTTTCACAATTTGGTAGTGTGTTACAAGATCAAATCCGCATTCCTCTGTTTGCTAATAATCTATCTTCTCCAACATCCTGTTTCCCATTCTCAGTGTGAGGAGAGAATAACAGTTCTTCCCTCACAGGAATTTTGAGAAAATTAAGAAGCTAATTCACGCGATATGCTTTACATAACACCTGTCACAAAGTGTACAAAATAATATTATTTTAAGATTCTTTTATATAAGACAGCCTTGTCCTCTGTTGGACATCTTTATTAATGTAATTTCTTTCTTACCTTCAGTGTTGAAAGTCTCTTCATCTCGACCCTTTCTTCCTTTCTAAGTAGTATAAGAAGTCTATTTGTCCTGGTTTTATTTATTCCAGGTTAACAATTTCCCAGCACATAACCCATCCTCGTGTGAATGTGTTTCCATGTCTCATACTTGGTTGCCTGTCTTAGAAGTTCATTATTAAGATTCTTCAACTCAAGTATCAAGCTCTTCTCTTCTACAAAGCTTACAGAAGAGACATCTTTCTTGCCTCCCTAATTATCCCTACTTTATTTTTTTAATGTTATTTTAAAAAGATCCTTTGAGTTTCTTTTTGTTTTCCAGAATCTATGGCATTTTCATTGTTTCCCTTCCATATTGATTTGTTCTCACATGCATGATATGTCAGTACATGCATGTACACACACACACACACACACACACCCTCACTTAACTTTAGTTGATGCAATGTAAGACAACTGTCTAAGAGATATTCTCAGGATGTCATATCTCCATAAAAAAAAAAAAAAAAAAAACTTCAAGTCATTGAAATAGAATAGAAAGGATTGTAACCTCCAACATCTATCTATCTTGGTGGCCTTGAGATGCCACTAATCACTACCAATCTCTATACTTAGAATCACAAGGAGGCAAGACAATGTTACATTCTGTATACTGTCACAGGTTTGAGCTAGAAGCAGGGGGTCTTTGTTTTAAGATCCTTTCAAGGACACTCACCCTTAGGAACCCCATTTAGGAACAGCTCTGACTAGGACCTTGCTAGGTGTCCCTGAGCTCTAAAGTTATCCCATTTTAGAGAAACTCAAAGCCTTTTTCCCATGACATGTACAGTACCAGGAATGAAGTGTATGGAGTACTAACCCTTGAAAATAAAATCACCCCAGTTTGCTAGACATATCTCACTACTCTGTGCTTTTTACTATGATAACTTGGCCAGTGCCAAGTAAGAACTTCTCCGATGATGGTTTTTTCATTGTGTTTATATTTAAGACTCAGTGCCTTTAAAGACATGTGCATGTTCATCAAGATCTTTCTCTTTTCTCCTAAAAAGCTTATGTTTCATAGAAAAGGCATCCTTTTTGGCTCCCTAATGATCTTTATTCCTTTCATTTTTTAAAAATGCATTCGTACATATTCTTTGAATTTTTTCTTATATTTTTTCAAGTAGAGAGAAGCTCTTTCCAACATAGTGCCTAATCATTAGTTTCTTGATTCCTCTTGTCCAGATCATGAATAAAGATTTTAAGTAGCAATCCTCAAACTCTTACCCATGATGTTTTTCTAAATGCATTTTAATAATCTCCTTGTAAAACCCATATCTCCAACAAAATATAATGTCTGTACATCTCCTCAAATGGTGTGCTTCTATCTTTAGTAAAACTCTATGATAGGCTGGAGAGATGGGTCAGTGGGTAAAGCACTTCATATGTAAGTTCAAGGACCAGAGTCTGGATACACAGAATTGACTTAAAGCCTGCTACGTTAGTGAACATCTGTAATCCCAACACTCCTACATTGAGCTCAGAGATGAAAATAAGAGAGTGGAGAACAGTGATTCTCAACCTGTGGGTCATGACCACTCTAAAGTCAAAGAGCCCTTTCATAAGGGTTGTTCAACAATCATCAGAAAACACAGATACTTACATTGGAATTCATAACTATAGTAAAATTATAGTTATGAAGTAGCAAAGAAAATAATTTTATGGTTGGGAGTCATCACAGTATGAGGAACTGTATTATAGGCTCACAGCATTAGGATGGTTGAGAAATTCTTCTGTAAAAGCTCATGAGCCAGCTAGACAAGGTTGTGTGGCAGTAAACAACAAACTCTCAAACAGGATGCAAAGCAACTTCTGACACCGAAGGCTACCTTCTGACCTCTACACATGCAATATGGCAGGTACATACAAGATTTATACATGTGAATACCTGCCTAGACACAACATACACAAAAACACATACCATCTTTTTAAATTCTATGGCAAAATAAAAATTAAAAATTTTTGTTTTACTAATTTTTACCTATTCATATCACATTATTAGAAATGTCAAGGAAGTTCTGCCATCAAGTAACCTGTTTGACTCAGTATTTAATCAAACTTATTTATTTCATTGAACACTTAATAGCTTTCTACAAAATATTCTTATGGGCCTGATGGTCCAAAGAATTTCTTACAGCCTGTCCTTAAAAGAATGCCACGGAAACAGACAAAAGTATAGTCAGTTCAGTTATAGTTTATATTTTACCTTTCTCTAAAAGACCCAGTCTAATATCCTTCAAATAAGAAAAATTAAACTGATCTGACATTGACATTATTTGTCTTTTCAGATATCCAACTTGAATTGTTGTGCACTATCTTCCTACTCCTCTGAGTAATGGGAAGTAATTTGATGACTATTATATTATTTTCCCTGATACTAAATTTGCATTGACCAGTTCCTATAGTCCCAAATGTACACACTAGTGTGTCATTAGCCAGTCAGTTTCCTAAACACTTTAAATGTATTAGTCCCTTCTAGACTCACACAGGTCTTACCAGATTGATGCAATGGTTTTACATTTTCAAATATAGAAACATATGATTGTGATTCATGTGATTCAGATTTGCACAGGTAATAGGGGTGGAATGAAGACTTAAATCTTTTTAATGACTATTCATTTCATGTTTACTCCTTTGGGTCTTTGGGTGGTCATCTCTGTCTCTACTGGAAACAGAGATCCACGTTGACATCCACCCATTCCAACAAGAAGTTCTCCATGTCTCCTGGCTCCACTGTACTCTGATTGCTATTTCCTGCCCCTGAAACCTTCCTTCCCTCCTGCACTTGTTCATCATTTCCCACCCCTATAATCTCTCTGCCAGACTGTTTTGTTCTTGTTTTTGTTTTGGATCCTCCTTTCCCCTTTAACATCTCAGTCTGTCTTCTTGTTTTAGTTCTGGGCTTAGCAGCCATGAGCCAATTCTAGTTCCAGACATTTTAGTGAGTATAGACCAACTTTACCAGCTGTCTATACAGATCACAACACCATAGAGAGTTCTTTTCTTTCTCCAAGAGTACCTTCTCTTCTCTTTTTATTGAAATTCTGCTTATTCCTTGAAGACTCTGCCTCGGTGCTAACTCATAATGAAGCCTACTTAAACTCTCCTATGCAAAACTAGCTATTCTTCGCTTTTTCTTTCACTCTTATTTGTTATAGTATGTCTGGACTTATGGGATTGCTTGGCTAGTTCTAACAGCCAATGTCAGAACAACAGCTATTGATGCTTACTTAGGCTTTTGAACTTCATTAAAGACTTTATATATACTACAAGCTTAAATTCCCAACAATATCTCCATTCATTGTGAACTACTATTATCCCATTCGAAATATTGGGAACACAGATGCAGAGAATGAGCAAGGTTTCCTAAGATATCATGGTTAATGCATTTTTTAAAAAAAAAAAAAATAAAACATTTAAACTCACCTCTGTCTATCTACAGGATCTGAAACATTAGCTATTTAATAGCAAGGCTGTGTTTTATTATTGGTCCTTTTAAGTGTTTGTAGAACCATTATTTTGGCAAATGATAGAGTAATCCTAAATAATCCTATAATGCATGCATGGCTAGATTGGCTTCACATCCATCTTCTTAGATCTTCTACAATATGTGGCCTTCACAGTCCATCAGCTCTTACACAAGAGTCTTCAGCCTCCAACAGGTACCATCTGAGATCTTGGAGGAAATTCAATAGTAAAACAGGCTCTTTGGTATTCAGTACTCATGCAACCATCTAGAAGCAGTGTGCTGGCAGGTTGTTTTCACAGGTCTCCGTGGGCACCATTCCACACCTGGGTTACTGGACCATTTCCAGCCTCTGACCTCAGCCCTTGAAGCTGAAATCTTCTATGCAGTCATCAAGGTGTGAAATGTACGGGGCCAACTACACATGCAACAACATTCTAAACCCAAATACACAAGCAGAATTCCAAGCTGTTCACATGGCCCAGCCCTTATCTGAAGCTCATAGAGGAGAGTTATGGTTTTGAATACAACACTTTCAGGAATTTTGAATGGTAAGACAGTGCACTGTATTATGTTGTGATAGTACCCAGGGTAAAATGTCATCATCCTTACTCAATCAAGCATTTTACACGATTATTCTTACCAGGGGAAGAAAAGGAGACTGGCTTTCTCTCCAAATTACTTTATATCACAATAGGTTGTGTTTTGGGAATACTTTGGAAAAAGCTTTTTGCTTTCATATTTTCTGTTTAAATTTGAGAATGGTAAATAAGAGATTTGAGTCTGTAATAAATAGAATGACTGTGTATTAAGGTGGTTATGGTCTAGAATTAGGAAGCTAGTTCTAAGTTCAAAGTTCAGTTTTCTTCTCCTTTGACTCGGTTGATCTTGGGCAAGTGACACATTCTCTTCTATTTACATTTTTCCCATCTATAAAATTAGTCTGACTATTCATAGAGTTGACACAAAGATTAAATTAACTAATAAATGCAAGACAGTGCTGGGGACATTCCACATTGAATTTAGTTGCTGTAATTATTGTGTTCACTCTGGGAGCTAGCACAGGATCAGCAAAGTTTCCCCATGGAGATAGCTATATGGAAAGATAAACTGTGCTCAAATGCCATGTTGTTATCCATAATACAAAATAACTGCTATGACATTAAAAGTACTCAAAACCTTATGACCAGTGTATCCTCTTTCCTGCAATTAAACCCGCACATGGCGTCAGATAATCTTCCAGAGTCTGCATTGCAAGAGCAGGAGCAGGAAATTTCAATGGCTTTCATGTTAATAACATCAGACTAGAACATCCTGACATCCACATCTTGCCAGATGCACACTTCCTCAAAATAGGAGGGGAGAGTTTAAGGGTATCCAGGTCTCTAATCCTCTTCCTCAGGCAATGACACCATAATGGCACCATTTTTCAGGAGATCCTTTTTTCTAGGCTTTCCATCTTTGATGCATTTATTCTCCCATTTGTCAGATACATTAATCCAGGAAGTCAGGTTAATCTCACCTCTGTCATGTCTGCCATGTATACGTCATTCCCTTAGCCCTTCTATGACAGAAAGGTGATGCTGACCCTCTAAGTTTGGATATCTTACACAAGGATTCTATAGTGTCATTCTGTAAAGGCAACTTCATTTCCCTCACTTTCAAGTCCCTGGGAAACAACACATCACACCTGCTACCAACAGCTTGGACTAGTGACACAGACTGGAAGATCCTGAAGCAATTCCTCTGGAATATGAACTAGTCTGAAGAATAATTTCTTACAATTTCTGACCTCTTATTTATGGTGCTTTAGGACTAAGTGTTCCCAATGGCTTCAGTCTGACTGGGAGTTGATCTACTCACCTACTTGATGGGGTTTTCAAACCATTCATCCCAACAGTGGCCATTTTTTTCTTGCATTCCAAAGTACACTGAATCCTTACCATGTTGCCTCCTTCACGACAGAAAGCTGCAAACCTGTCTCTCATTGATTCTCAAAGGATTTATAGCTTAAGCACTGCCTTAATCTGCTTCTGCAGATTGGGTATTTTTTTTTAGATCTCTGCCATGTTGACTTCTGTAAGCTTAGTTTGTAAATACGCTTTATCTATTTGCCTGATAGAGGAAGAGCTAGCCAAAAAATGAAGAAAATATCATACTATAGGATTCTATTATGTTCTTGTTTCTGTCCTCAACAGAATTCCATTATAATAAATATTAAAATATACGTGGTGACAGATAGGGATGAACAATTGCCGACATCTTCCTGCCTTCTTTCTCATGCTGCATATGGTGACATAATACCTCTTTGGTTTAGTTGGGCTCATTTCTTTAGTGAACTGACATTTTAATGCTAGAAGTATCAGTCATCCTCTCTACTGCAGAGCCTCTCACTAGAGATCACCCACACCTGTGTTTGCCTCTCCCAGGATAAGTCTTACTCAGATAGGGACTAGGTGTCACAAGCTCCATTACTGCATGTAAAGGGGTCAGCTTGGGTGACTGTGGCTCCTTATGACAGTCTGTGAAATGAAAGACAGAATGGATGATGTCTTAAGTCCCTTTAAGATCTCAAACTTTTACCAACTTTTCAAGAATTAGCTTATGTTGTCTTCTCCTCCTCCTTCTTATTAATGTATTTTTACTGTATATTATATTTGCATGTTTCTGAAGTATCTTTGAGGTTGTTCCAGAGACGGAATCTAAAGTTCTCATCCTTTCTTGGACTCTTTCAAAATAAAAAAGTTCAATTTCATATCTAGCTTTAAACCTTAAGGTTATATGTTTACTCTTAAAGAGAATTCTTAAATTTTCTCTCCTGTAAGTTTCATAAAACCTGTATTTGTCCATGAGTAACTTAGGAAAAAATATAAATAAATACATCAAAACAGGAATTAAAAGAAAAGAGATGAGCAAAGGACTAGAAAGTAAATAAGCCAGATATTCAATGCCAGACAAATTCTCTGGTTAAGCACCAAGTTTGGCTTGACCCAGTGAGTTTCATGGTTGGAAAAGTAGTGACAGAAATATGTCATTTAAGACTTAAGTCTATATTCAAGACTTCTTCCTATTAGAACTTTAATCCCAGCCATTTGGAAGGCCGAAGGAGGAGAATCACAGCATAAAGGTCCCTCTGGAGCATGGACAGGATTGTAGGGTAGACTGAGCAACTTAATGAGACCTTTTCACAAGCATAAAGTACAAAGAGGACTGTAAAGACATCCCTGTGGCAAGCACTCACCAAGGATGTATGAAACCACACATGCAATCCCCAGAACCAATACATTGGTACTTAGTGAAACTTCACTATATAATACTTTGACCCAAGGTAATATGAGAGACACAGTGGGCTTGCTCCCTAGGTGCTCTCAGAGAAACACAGTTGAATCACAGAAAAGAAAACTCTATCATGGAAGCCTGTACAAAGAGTTATAAGAACATGATGAGACCAGCCAACATCAGGGGTATGGAAAAAGAAGGAAAGAAAACACTCATGAGCTCAGTTTTAAAAGTAAAAATGTTCTGTAGGCAAAATTTATCACTTTACACAGAGCACACAAAGTCAAAGAAAACTGCCAACATACACCTAGACAATTTCCCCAAGCACAACCTTAGTCATGCCATCATGAATGATGGCAGTGACCATTGAACAATGGGATCAGATCCTTTGGTTCAGTTCCTGAAGACACATTCCTTTCCATTTCTAGCCCATCCTGCTTCATTTCCTTGAGTTCTTAAAGCATTTCTCACAGCTTACATACTGCCTTTTTAGTGGATAGAGTGGATTTTCTAAGTTCTTCAGTGGTCTAAAGACAACCCAAAGCAAGGAACTTTTGACATTAAAATAAGAACCATTAGGAGAAAATAACATTTTGAAATGAATTAATGGACATCCCTTGGTGCTCAGATATATTCAATTTCAAAACTCTTTATTCAAATGAGCAGTTTAAAAAATCTTTTCTGAGCAATTACCATTTTTACAGACATGGAATAAAGAGTGACTCATCTGGCAGTACCTCAAAAAACCACAACGCACAGAATGAAGAAGAGCCTGAATTCTAAGCATCCAGTGTTAGGTAATAGCATCTTCATGAGGAAAATAGAATCTCAGAATAGTCATGGTTGGCACTGTGTGTGTACTTGGAATGAACTGGGCTCTCCTGCACTCGAGGCCCCAGAGGAACAGAAACACTTTTGCATCTTTCTGAAGCATTCCACAGCAGCAAGCACTGCAGTAAGATGCCGTGCAAGCTTGTTTATTATTGTGTCTGGTGGAACTCCCTAAGCAGTTCACCTTGCATTTATGCATGGCCCTCCGCCTCCATGGAAGTTTGAAAACACATGAAGAGTCTCTCCCTGCTATCTTAACTTCCATTCTCTTTGATGGATTGCAACAGGCAAGCAGTGCCTTGCATGAGAGAAGAGTTTTCAATCATGAGGAAACTCTGAGCCTCTGCAATTGATACTGAAATTATGATGCTGATCATTGTACCTCACCCAGTGGGGAATTTGCAAAAATGAAGGAAAAAATTCAGTACCAAGGCAATGTCACATTGCAGTAAAGACAGTTGACTCAAGTGTTGGGCTTGGAGTCTAGCTGTCCTTTGCAGAAATCACATTTATCTTAAAATTCAGTTCATAGGAGAGAGTTGAAATATGGAAATGTAGTTCTCCAATTTTGATTGAACAGAGATCAGTAATTAAGCTGAAGTATCGTTGACTACAAGCATGTAGAAACTGAGGACATGGCTCAGTGGGCAAGGTAGTTGCTCAAACACAGCCATGAGAATCTGAGATCAGATCCTCAGTGTTCACACAAAAGACTTGTCCGGTGGCGCATGCTTGTAAAGCCTAGTACTCAGGACAGTGACAAGACAGCCAGATTACTCAGGCTCATTGGCAAACCTGCTTAGGCAAACTATTAGATTCAAGCTGAGTGAGAAACCCTGTCTTAAAAAATAGGATGTGAAAGAATAGAGAATGACACCCAGAATGAACTCCGCCCTCTACATGTGCAGACTAAAGGGAGTTTCTATCTTTCCTTTTTCCAGTGTTTTCGATACATTGTAATAATCCTTTACCCCTTATTCTCCCCTCTCTCACATGGACACAGAAAAATAAACTTTATTTAAAAGGCTACAAAGCTAGATGTCGCAAAGAAAGGTACAGTGATCTGTTTGGTTAAGCAGAGGACAGTCGCTTGAAGATTAGTGCTAAAATAGAAGCTTAACAATTCTTACAGGTTCTACCTGTGAAGAACATGTCTGACCAGCTCATTAACAGCTCTTACTTTCTGGATGCATACTCTACATTAAGCATGCTTCAAGGTGATCTTGGTCAGTCCTCACAGCAACCCACTCAAGTAGATATGATAGGCCTCTTTGTAGATAGGGCTTGAAGTTGCCAAAAATCACCTGACTAGTAAATAGTAGCAATACAGAACCCTCACACAGGACTGCCAGATCCTCGTCTCATTGTCACCAATATAGCAACCATAAGCTTGGTGTCAAGAGGTAAATCTCTAGTGTTTAATCAGAAACATCTATCACAGAGCTGCTCTAAGAGTAAACTAAGACAAGAAGTGTAACTGTTGCAAGAATATTACTTATGAAATAACAGTCTTCATGATTTCCACCTATCAATTTATAAAAATATTTACAACAAATAGAGACATAGGAAACTAAGTAAGCACTGAGACCATAAGAAACTTGCCCAAGACCCCAAAGTGAGTAAGAATTTAGAGGAGTTGGAGCCATCCTTTTCACGTAGATGTTCTGGCTGCTGAGATTCTGCTTTAGGTCAAAGTACTATAATGCTTGGTAGGACTCGTAATGGGCATGCAGACTAAATGCATGTCCACATTTCTACCACATCAGGCCAAACTCTGAAATGTGAATCAACAAAAAGCTGAATCATTGGTGAATCCATGATCAATATGAACAATGTAATGCATTCTTGAATTATTCTGCTCAATTAAGTTTCTATTACAGAGTTTAATCCACATGTCTGACAGGTAAAAGATGAATAAGAAGGATGACTATGAGAAATTAATCAAACAAACTGTCAAATGATTTTTAAGCAGTCAATGTTTATACCTCATAATGCAGTGAGAGAGACCTATTACACGTGCAGCTATATTTGCACAGATGTACATGGGTTTATTCAGTAGGTGGTCAGAACAAAAGCCTAGCTCAATATCTTCTCTGAGACACATAGAATTAATCCATTGATATTGTAAATGAGCACAAAATGTTTGACATCACCAGATATCCTGTACCACCAATTGAAAGTGGACATTAATTTTTCAATTCTGATGAGCTGAGGAGTTTATGAATAAGTGCAAATGGTTCCAGCACTTGTGTATATACGTATTTATTTCATGTAAATTGTTCTGTAGCAATTTCTGATAATCTTAGCTACCAAGTGTCACATTTGTAAGACTTTTATGAGAAATTAAAGATGTCACATAGCAAATAGCTAACACTTCTTTATTGTTTTGTTTTTTTCTCTGCAGGTATCCCCAGCATTTCCAGTATTGGTAGTAAGTAAAACAATCACCAAACCAAATCTAGGCTAGCTTTGCTTTGTTGTTCAGCTCCTCAGAGCTCTTTTCTTGTGTCCATTTCTGATGCAATAAACCATGATCTATGGGTATTCAAGTTTCCTGATGACTGTAAGCACAGGTGTATTGGGAACACAGATAAAATGGTGACTTGTGCACCTCTTCTATGGATGTTCAATGCCAGTTTTCCTGATGGATTTGAATTCATAAAAGCCACCTAAACAGAGATCAATTACTTAGATAAATACTTCATATCTATATATACTATTCTGTTGAATCATATTTAGTAACCAACAAAAGATGGCACTCTCTCTGTAGGACCAAATGTGGTCTAAAGTATCTGAGAAGAGCAAAGAATGGATCTCCATGAATGCCTTGGGTGTGTTCATTAAAATTCAAGGAAAATACCATGAATATTGGGAGGAAATCTTTTAAGGCACTAAAATGTAAGTTTTGTGAAAGCCTGAAAGAGGTTATGAACATTAATCATCCTAAGGAATTAAATACAATCAGCTTGCCCACCACCCATTCCTCTCTTCCTAAATTACAGTGGTCCATTCATTATGGAGTTCTTTGTTTTCTCTTGGTAAGAAAGGGTTATATATACAAAGTATAAGAATAGGACTAAAAGTTCCTGAAGAAATCTCTTAGTAGATACCCAATCAATTGAAGAGAGACCTTCCCTCTTCTCTCTGGATAACCCTTTCTAACATCCCTACTCTGAGCATCTCCAGCTACCCCAAGAGACTCAGGCTGCAAATCCTCTTCCTGTCTGAATCAGTACAGCCTTACCCATGCTGAAAATATTCATTACAAACAGGCAGCACAATACTGTTTCAGAGCACAATTTTTATAGCATGCCCTTTATGTCCATGGCAAAAAATCTTGGCGCAACAACTGAGTAACTGATTTAGAAATAAAATACTGAGGGAGTCTTAGTTATGGACTATAAATGGAAAGAAGAATATTTCCCATGATGGTCACTCATCAAAGGCTTGTGCCAGAAAAGCAGTGCCAGGGATAATGTTCATAGTGTAAATAACAGCATTTGAAGCATTGCCAAGCCCAGCACCCTTCTAAAAGCATTACTCTGATAATTTGGATAACGAAATTTGCCACTTCTTATACATGCAAAGCCAGCTATTCTAATTTCTAAATCAGCCCAGTTTACTTAAACTTGTGAACAGGCCAAGGCACTTATCTGTTAAGCATTAAGCATGTTGAATACCATGAAAATCAGCTGTTCTGTAATCAGAAGCAGCATTTACATCCATTTTAACACACATCTACAATTGCAGCTGTCCTTGTGATCTTACAAACATGGTACTGGGGTTATAACCATGCCAATGAGAACATTCAGCTCTGGCAATCTAATATTTCTGCTTTAGTGCTTGCTTTTGCCTATGTTTGAACCTCAAAATGCTCCTTTCATGCCTTGACAACTGTTTTTGGGCAATTTAGAGCAGAAGGAACCAGAAACGTGCTCATGATCTGACATATCCAGAGTTTCAGAAATGGATGAATGGAAAAGTAGTTCTTTGGTGCTGGGGTGTGTTTCTGTCCTGAGAGGCAGATGTGCATTGCATGGACCTCTGACTGTATCTGCTCACTCCACATCTCATCTGGCCGCCTCCACCCCATCCCCCATCTCTGAGCATCAGCAGCTGTTGACCTTTTATGCATTGAATCAAGAAATTCCAATTTTGTTTTGCACAGTTATCTTTTGAAATCAGTGGTGACCTGAAAGGATGCTGTGTTGTGCCCTTGGAAAATGTACTAATCTTAATTATCAGGAACCCGAGAAAATCTTACTGCTAATATCTGTGGTAAAAAAAAAAAACAAAACTACAATTCAAAATTATATTCTATAGTCTGAATGCCTCTGGCTCTTCATCTTAAGCACAATGGGTGTTTTGGGATTTTTTGTTTTGTTTGTTTTGTTTTGTTTCTAATCAGCAAGATGAAAGAGCATTCAGGGCTCACCCAATATCACAAAGGACTAGCTTGCCTGTTGCCTGGCTTTTAAGGTAAAAAGAGTCACGATAACACCATCAACCACGATGGTATGTTCCAGGTATAATTAATGGCATTAGCAAGTTCCTTCTTTGTGGCCTTATATGGTACCTGTTGTGTGTACTGGTAAATTTCTTTCCACTCCACATAGCAAGAATTCACATGTAAGTGATTCATTGACAGGTCTAGAAGTTGCAGAGGGTATGGGTACATAGCTTCAAGGTACAAGACAGAAACAAGGAAGCTGCTTGGATATTTAGCTAAGTCTGGGCATTTCCCAGGGCTTTTTCTCCTTGCTGGAAAGAAGGAATCAATGAATACAATCTCAACAGCTACCTAGGAAGATCTCACTGTTAACAGATGAAACACCCAAGAGGGTCTGATCATCAAGGTGGTTTTCGTAGAAAATAAATGATGTATATTGTCGATGTAGACTATTGATATATGTAACCATAAGTTTACATGCATATGCCATTATTTTACAATGGCTGGAGGATTTAGCTCTAGTAGACATCAGTATAGATCTCATATTGTCAATGTCAGCATTAAGATTCAAATACATGGACAGAGTGGCTATCCTTTCCGATCATCGCTAAGACTATTTAAGAAAACCAATTTCCCATTAAGGTCATTTGTACCTGCTGCTGTCTATGTACTAGAAAACAGGGTCCTCACACATTCCCAAAGCACTTGATCTAAAATCCAGGCATTTTGATGTGCTTTGATTCATGGCTGAAAAAAAAATACTCATGGTATTGTCAGCAATTAATGAATCCCAAAATAGATCTGTAGCCAGTTGAGCCTTGTGACTGTCATTTCTATATAATCTCATATAATGGCAATTCACTCAGATCTCACTTTATATGAGATATACATATAAAAACTCACAATTTTATCTAACTGAACATTTGTTGATGCTGATGCTCCAAATTAATATATGCTTTATTGTGGGTGTTTTTGTTAATAGTGAAAACCTAATCATTACCTTCTAAAATGCATTTCCAATTCTCAGTCCAGCAGTCCAAAGACTAATTATGTCAAACAGTATATTATAAAGTGTATAATTAGTCTGGCAAGAACCATCTTAAGGTTTAGTAGCTTTGTAGGGGTGATTATTATGCCTTACAAAGGCACATGACAGATGAGTCATATGTGAAAAGTATATCTTCCAGAGAATGACATATGACATCAAGAAAATCCATTTTAAAATCTTGGAATTTTAAATAAACACCAAAGGAAATCCACAAAGGCAAAATAGGGATATGGCTGGTTTGCAACCTGCAAACCAGATTACTCTCTTAAATAACTTTCATCTGACTGACACGATGGTATACGAAGCACACAACAGTGACGGAGCTGTTTGGCATTCTCCATCCCCCATCCCCCAATTATTAAAATCGAAACAACAATTCACTTAAGGGAAATAGCTCATTTTCCTGTTTTCTTTTATAATGAGCATTGCCTTCATCACAGAGTTAAAAATTCATCTCTAATTTGATTTAATTGGCAGGACTATTAAACAAGGGAAATGCTACCTGCAGGGATCCATCAGCCTGTTGAGAAAGCCTAGAGATGTTTTCATACTTGAGAACATTTGATGCCAGTTGGAGACCTTGTAAAAGTTGTTTTCCATTCAGCATCCAAATATTTCTGTGCAGTGCTGATTTGTTGTAGAAACTGGAATGGTGAGGAGAATGACAAGGTTAATCATTTACCCACCCAAGGTTTATTAATAATCATGTTCACTCTACTCAGAAAGCTACAGTGTCTGTTTGATTTCCCCACCTTTGTTTTAATACTTCTGAATCCCCCCAAATAAAAGTTCCATTGAATTGCCCTTTAACTAATTAGATTTTATATAATGAAGGGGAAATGATAAGGTTAGTGTAGCAACATGGTGAATTGCATGGTGTGCTACATTAATTTTGAACTGTTTGCTGATGTTCCAGAAAGAAAGCTAAGATCTCAGGTGCGATGCCTTTTGGGACTATTTTATCATGTACCCAGTATCCTCATCACAGATCCATTTCATATTTGTGTAACTAGCATTTCATATTCATGAAACTTTTGTTGTTATCCTAAAATTGAATGAACATTAGGACATAGCTGCCTTTTTAATCCTGGATAAAATCAAATATTCCAGTGAGAAGGGAGGAATCTCCCATTTAAGAGAAGAAAAATGGGAGAGGTTTACCAGTCTTTATTGACCACATTTGCTCATCTTGAACAAGTTGGCTTTTTTTTAGATTCTAACCTTTACCTAGTCAATTTTAGAATGCCAATCCACTTTTTAAGTGTGAGCTAAAATCTCTACTTTGCTTGTTGTCTTTATAGGATAGGTTGTTTTCTAGATAGAAAATATACCAGGGTTCCTATAATGAACCCTCAAACAAGTTACTGTGAATCTCTACCCTGCAGTAGCTCCTTCCAGGGTGTGTCAAATGAAGTCTTCTTGGAGTGCACATCTTCTTGAAATATCAGTAGGTAGGTGACCAACTGACCATTCCAGTTTTGGGAAAAATTACACTAAGATATATGCTTTGAATTGTAGGAGCTTGTAACCCAAGTTTCTACAGAATTCTGCTTACAAATAGTAAATTTGAGGCTCAGAGTGACCAAGTAACTTTCCCAGTGAATTATGAGCTGGATTGTCAATCTAGCTTCAGAGTATTAAATGAAATAGAAGAGAGTACATAAAGAAAAAAAAGACCTAGACTTATTGACTCCTGCCAAGACTCTTTCTATGTAGTTAAGAAACCCTTTGATTCTTAAGTTGACCCACTTCCGTGCAGAGAACCACAGACTTTGGAGAAAACAGACATTGTGCAGGCACTTCAATGTGCTGTGAGCACAATTTATAAGCATGGCAACTGAGGGAAAAGGATCTCGAAACCTTATTCTGTCAAAGCATGTTCTCCCTCTGCTGTTGATCAACTCCCCAATGTACTGACCAGACAAGGAGTATATACAATGTTGGATTATTATAGAACACAAAGCAGTATGTGAGCTATGCAAATTATGAAAGATGCTTACACAAACTGTATGAGAATGAACCAATATTTTTATCTCTTTAAAAAGTTGCTTACAGCAAAATACAGTTAATTGTGTCATCTCAAGGAAAGAGTTCCTAATATGACATTAAACTCATCTCTCCCATCAGCTTAATGATGGGGCATTGCTCAGAAGTAGAATGGTATCTGTGAGGATTCCAACATTATCTCCAAGAAAATTTCTCCTGAAGAGCTTTGAGATCTTCTATAGACCCTTGCGAGGGATATCAATAGCACTGTTTCAAGATTTCCCAAGGAACACTAGCAATGCTTATACAAATACAAAAAGATCCTGTGTTGTTATTTCCACTCAATTTTCACTCCATATTCCCTAAGACAAGTGTTTAATGAAGGTTCACCAGCATCCTTCCAGTACCAGCTTCTATCACAGTGGGCTTTTAGAACCAAAATATTATATTAACACTAGTGCCATTAATATATTTGAAGAACAACTCTTCCAACTTCATGTTAGACATGAAGCAAAGGTGAAATTCCAGATAATGTCTAGTTTTTAACTCCTGTCTTAAACCTTTTCTATTAAGAAAAAGCCTCCTGGTTATTTAAAACACCTCAGTGCAAGATAGCATGTCATGAATATTCTAGAAAAAAATCTAAATTTTCTCTTTGATGGGAAAGGATAGTCAGTTTACTCAGTCTTAAAGACTTTTCACAAACAAACTGAAACTCAGTTTCCATTTCTGTACTAAATGTCATGTGATGGAATATTTTCTTCAACATTTGCTTATATAAATCTAAAGTCTTTAGTCTCTGCTTCAAGATTGCTATTCAGCTTGATTTACTATGAGATAGGGACTAGATGGGCAGTTTTAGTAATTCTACAATGGTTCTTTTGAATTCACAATGCAGAAACATTTCTTGGGAAAATAAAAAGGAGAAAATAAATGTTCTTTCAGATTCTCATCTCTATAACGTGAATCTCAATTTTTCTAATTCATGAAAATGGATTTCAAGTGTTACAAATACATTGTTTCATAATTTTTCACAAAGATTTTTTTAAAACAAAAATCCCAGCAAAGCTACATATTTGAATTATATGCTAAGCTACTGTGTTGCCAAATAGAAACGTGGAAATTACCACACCTGTATGGTAAAAGGTGGAAATTTAGTATTTATCATAGTTTGAAAGATAATTTGTTTTATTCTGAACAGTAGAGTTTATTGATATAGTTTCAAAGCAGATTATTCCACAGAGCAAACTATATCTTAATGAGCTTTATACAGATCAGAATAACTTGTTTGGGAGAAAATTAAGACTGAAAAAGATAAGGGAGCACATTCCTCTCCCTACTTTGATAAATATTCTAGAAGAATATTTTTATTATATTATTTGATCTCTGTTGCCACAGTAACCACAATAGAAAAGAGCTAATGGCTACTAGATGCTCACTGCAACACGGTTTCCATAACAACACATTCCATAGTCTCCACTTTACCAATGAGAAAACTTAGGCTTAGAGAAGTTAAAACCTTGTAAAGTTAACATTTCAGTTCTGGTCAGAGCTCTGTTTATCTGTACCATGTTTTAAATACATTTCCACTAAATAGCTATATTCTAGGCTCTTAATAAATAAAATTTGATTTTTAAAATAAGAGAATAATTATAACTATGGATACTACAGATATTAATATATTGCTTATTTTTAAGAGCATATTTGTGGCATATATAATAAATTCTCTTTATCGAGTATATAGGCATTCTCTGAAGTCCAGTTAAGAAGATAGCAACACATAAGTCTATTTTACCATATGGGCCTGTGTCAGAGAAGACCATTCCTGAGTGTTTGACCACCTGCAAGTGGTGATCTCTCTCCAGCGGTGCCATTTCAGCTCTGAAGAGCAACTGTGGTAGTAAAAAGGCCCACAACTGAAGCATGGAACCAACAAGAATTTTCTCTCTTAGAGGGGATTCTAAAGGGCAAATGTGTCATCCCAATAGGTTTTGTGCCTCCATAACTTCAGCGTGATCTTGTTAAGCCAGGAGGAAAACACCGATATGACAGAACTTGTCAGCTGAAAGATATCCTGGAGATCACTTCTCCAGCATCTTTGTCTTAAACATAAGGAAACTGGAGTTTGGAGAAATTACCAGCCAGACAGCTCCTAAGTGGTACGGCTGAGACCAGATTCCTCATCTTATGACTCTCAGGGCTATTTGCCTCAAAATGAAGCACCACTCTGAGACTTAGAGATTCTCTTAGCTGATTGGGGAAATAAAATGAAATCAATAAATTTGCAGCAGTTTTCCCAATACTATACAAGTTCTTTTGATGTAGTGTAAGATTGCCTATCTCTACTGTTTATCTACTTGTAAAAAGTATCCCAGTGGCTAAGAAGTCTCAGAGGTTTCATTACACTTGGATATGATAAGATAGAACATGCTTCAATTATTCTATCTGCATACTTTCTAATGCACCTAATTTACTTCAGGGACTTAAATATTTGTTCATATTTATTGATAATTAACTTAATTACATAATCTTAAGAGAAGCAAAAGAATGAGAGAGTAATATAATAGTTTTTATTGTTTTGTAAGTTGGCCTTGTCATTATAAAACAAAATATTTTTTAATTTAAGAGGAGATATCAAGTTTTAAAAACTCTCATGTTTGGCCAAATATCTAAGCATATATGGATAGACAGTAGCTAGATATGAGGGTTTGAAAACCACAGATAGTAGTACTCATTTCTCAGGATGTTTTCACTCCTTAAAAAACACATAGCATGGGTTTGTGGAGAGATGGCTCAGCCGTTAAAGGCTAGGCTCACAACCAAAACCACATAGCATATAATATTTGCCCCTCTGGGAAATAGGACAAGGACCTGTGCATTGTTCAGGAATGTTAGCAACCCTACATAACAAATCTTCCAGGAAAAAATGTCTAATTCTGTTCTTAAGCAAAAGCAAAGGTTCCCTTGCTTTTGAGAAACTAACTTAGTTAAGAAACTAACTTAGTGACACAAAATGGAAGGAGATATTCTATGTGGGGACACATAGTAACTACTGTCCACCTAGAGAATCTCACACAGGTCAGCTAAATATTCTACACTCGTAAAGTTCAAAACAGGTTAATAAACTGCAACCTCAAATTCCCTGGGGGAAAATAAACCCTAAAAGTTAGGAAAAGAACTACCCTAAAATATATCATCAGTAGACATTTAATATATTGGAATAGGGAATAAAGTTTCATTCATGGAGTTAAAACTAAAATTCATTTATAAACTATTATAAAATTGATTAAATTTCTTTCATTCTTTAAGAAAGACTTCCACTGCACAGCCTGTGTCTGGCCTGGAACTGACTGTGCAGCCCAGGCCAGGATTTAACTTGTAAGAATTTTCTTGTCTTCACCTCCCAGGTGCTCAGAAAGTTGTTTAAAATTCTTGATAAAGTTTATTAACAGAATAATGAATTGGATAGTTATGTTTATTTCATCAAAACAAAGTCATTAAACACTTAACATTACTGTTATCAACTCTAGCCCTACTTCTGACATGTATTTGCTTCTCACTAAGCTAATACTATCTTAATTTGGTACTAACAATATAAGTAACTAAAATCAAGCTAATTCATTAAAATACTTTAAGTAAACAATTTCGGCATGATTCTCTCAAACTGTAAATGTACAACTTCCCAAAGCTGGCCATCAAACTCCAGTTAGACATATTCCACTAATTCAGTACCTACCCATTTTCAAAATGGTGAGATGAGAATCAATATCTTACGAATCACCCATGTATCTGGCATATATGTGGCCAAGTATTTGTTTATTTAGCAATGCCCAGATGTACATGTGGAGAAACAAGACGTTCTTTTTTTACTCATAAATTTTAAGAGAGGCAGAAATAATAATATTTTTCTTTGTTTATGCATATCCATGGATGAAAGCAGAGGAGAACTGGGTGGTGGCACTAATGGATCAGTGAGATTAGCTTTTCAAACAAGTTATTCAAAGTAATATGAAAG
The DNA here is from genome assembly GCA_019843965.1 of Rhynchomys soricoides. Lineage (NCBI taxonomy): Eukaryota > Metazoa > Chordata > Mammalia > Rodentia > Muridae > Rhynchomys > Rhynchomys soricoides. Next base: position 1,755,133 of record JADRCH010000271.1, on the reverse strand, counting down.
TTCCATGTCTTCTAAGAACTTTATTGGCTATAATCTAATGATGGAGGAAACAATCTGATAATAGCTGTTTACAGTAGCTCAGCCTCTTGGTATCAATTTCTCAATTATCAGATACTTACTGATGGTCCCTTAAAGGCTTTGTCAATCTTTGAAGAGATTCAATCTAATCTGTGTGATGAAAAGTAGACCTATGAAATTTTAACTAGCAACATTAAAACTCAGGCGAGTCCATATTGCCAACAAGATGTCAGGAGTGCTCACAGTAATGCACTGAGGCAGGACAGAGTCACAGCTGCCCTGAGAACTGGGTGATCACAAAGAATGACACCCAAGATGTGTGTTTCTGAGCTGGTTTTAATGAATGAGATTTGGATTATGAAATAGTTGGTTTTACTAGTCATTGCCTTTGAATCTAGTAAAACTACCGGATCCTGAACATCAAGTCTTAAACATGAAGGGCTTCTTGCCTTCTGTAGTATTTTGGGCTTTATAGCTGATGAACCTAAAACAGAATTAATAGTATTAAATAAAACAATGTCCTTGATTTCTTCTGGTTCATAAGAAGTAACTTTAAAAATGCACTTTGAGGCAAAAGCATCAAGAAAATATATCCATGCATACAAGGCCATAGATGAGATTGGAAGTCCTTTGGGCTACTCCTTAGCAAGAATCATCAGTAATCCCTCCTTCCTTCTCTGAGAAATTGCATGCATAAAAATAGGAAATAGATCCACTTCCTGTCAGAGATAATGGCTCACACTTAAAACATACTGCAGAGGAGTCTCATGAAAGACTAATGCAACCAGTTCATATCTGTAAATATAAATTGAGTAGAATAGAAACTTCAAGTGAGAAATTATTTCATTCGTGTTATCGTCTAGCTTCAGGCACCAGCTTTACATATCAGTTTGGATTGTTGGAGTCCCTATTTGGTTATTTGTGTAAGAACACCCTACTTATTTCCACAGTAAAGGCAAAGCTTCGTTAAAGAAGTTGCTATACAAATAATGTCCATTCAATGTTTTGGGAGTCATCAATTGCTTGCTCTTGTTGGTGTGGAAGTCATGTTTTGTTTAAATGCATCACAATCAAGTTAAAAAGAAAAAAATAATAACCAAGGTGTATGGTTCATGTCTTTGTCTATATATATATATATATATATATATATATATATATATATATATAGTTGTTGTTGTTGTTTAGACCAAATGACATCATAGCTGAAAATAACACTCCCTGATTTTTCCTGATGCATGCAGCTCCTCCAAAGTTTAATAGGATATGGCCGAATATTTCTTCCCTTGAGGTTTCTAACCCAAAACAAGGTAGGAGCGTCTAAAATTCCTACTGATATAAAAATCCCATGTTTGGGGGGAAAGTTCTATAAACATCTTAACACAGACTAGAACATTACCTTGGATGCTTTGTCTTTGAATGAATCATAACTTGGATCTTTATCTTTTGTAATATGAACATAGTCCCAGAAGTACTGGAGCAAAAGAGGACTGAGGGGAAAATCAGATGGAACAAAGTTTAGAAGTCTTGAACAAAGTTATTATTATAGAGTCCAGAGAAAAGCCTCGACTTTAGTCAACACAGCATGGATGTAAATCTTAAAACCTTGTGGGCACCACAAGGTCCTTCCTTCCCTTTTTCTCTTAAGTAAACTCACTAGTCGCCTCCATTGTTCTAAGGGTCAAGATGAATAGATGAGGGCATCACTGAAACTCCCAGAGGGTCTGCTGTTTATTATTGCTCCATATTGACTTGCAAACTTTGCTTCTCTCTCTCTCTCTCTCTCTCTCTCTCTCTCTCTCTCTCTCTCTCTCCTCTCCCTCTCTCTTTCCTCTCCCTCTCTCCCTCCCTCTCCCTCACTCATTCCCTTCCTACTTCTTGCCCCTCCCTCCCTTTCTCTCTCTCTGCTTCTGCCTCTGCCTCTCTTTCCTTTCCTTCTCATTTATCTATATTGATGCATGTATATGCATTCTAAAAAATTCTCTTGTTGGGATTATCTCTCCATCCCATTTACTGAGAAACATTAATTTTACCAGATTAGAAAAAATTACCCAGTCTATTCTCAGAACAGTAATTATTTAATGGCTTCTAGTGTCAGAAGGAAGGAAGGAAGGAAAGAGAAGCACAGGGAAAGAGGGAAGCAGAAAAGTAGAAGAGTTGAATCTGACAGTAGGATTACAAAGGAAGAAATAGAATTTTTAAAATGGATCATGAACTTCTAAATCTGCAAGGTAGTGTTAGATTAACACTGCCATCTTGCCTATATGTACATGTGTTTGTATATAAATAGGAGCTTATCTTGATACAAAACAGTGTTCTTGCCTTATTTCTCCAAAGATAAAACATTCATCACTGACTTCTGCCTTCCTTAGTTATAGATAGGATGTTCCTTTTGAACTCTAATGAATACAGATGGAGGAGGAAATGAGCAAAAGGATGAACCAGGAAATAGCTACTAAGCAAAACAAAATATATTAGCAATTTGTTGAGGGGTCAAATTGGAAGAGATGCATTTTCAGTCCGCTATCGGAGTGCTGAAATCAAGACTGTCCTAGATACATACATTACTAGCAAATAGAATTACCTTAATCATTTGCTCTAAATGAATTTCTCCAAGTTTCTGGGTACATACATGGAGGAAGAAATACAGTTCAAGCTCATTCCTGCTAATACAATTCCCCAAGGAATGGGGGGAGGTTTAGCGATTTTATTCCTTGGTAAGTTCACTGAGAGCATCTTTGAATGGCACACAGTATTTCCCACTGAATTCAGTACTATGACAAATATACAAGAAAAGGCCTCAGGCTCAACATTCTCTACAGTGAGTTTTAAGCTGAATAAGGTTATGCTTTGTTCAAATCATGAAATGGACCCATTTGATTATTTTGCTGTTTTGGGTGTCATGGGACAAACGCTTTCAGAAACAGCATAAGAAAAGGCCAATTGTACTTTTCTTTTTTTAAGGATGTGGATAAGGAGCTCAAATTAAGCTACTTAAAAATGTAACACAGTTGGATTAAGTGCTTAAACACCAAATACTAGTGACAGATAAACTGTCAAGCAGAGGACAGTTCTGTGAAACCATAATTTATCTTGCCAACATCAGCAAAGACCCCCAGACCCTATTCTGTTTTTGTTATTTGCACAAGCAAGTCATCATGAATCAGTGGAAAAGAAAGAGCAGACTAGTTTAGAAAGACAATCCTGTCATTAACAAAGGATAGCAGCACTGAGGCAATATACATGGAGACAAGAAACACAAATTTTAGAGGGACTCATATTCATGGCAACTCTGAGGTCAAATACTGCTGAATGGTTGACCATATGACTATGTTCTATGATCTCTAGTAGGTTCTACAACAATAAATGGTCTAGCTGGCTCATACATGTACACTGAGGCACTGATATTGCATGTTACCTCAACATTCCAACAGTTACTTGTGAAGCAGGATGATCAGGTATCCTATTACCCATATTGTCATGAGGATAAGCTTTATTCACAGGACTCCTGATATAAATGTTACTTCTTCATACCTCTGAAAACAAAAGCTTTATTACTAATGACAGTGTTGAAACCTTTTCAGCCAAATAGGAGCCTTCCTTTGTAATTGCAACAGATTTCCAGGAAAAAAAGAAAAAACAAAACAGATAAGAACAGTCTCCTCATCTAGGGCTCACAGAGTGGGTTGGTAATAAGGTATTGGTTACAGTTTGAACGTTTCACTATTGTCTCTAATTTGCTGTTCATTTTTTTAAACCTACGCAGTTGCTCCCAAATTAGCTTTGTCAACAGTTTCTTCTGTTCAAGTTGCAAACCACAAGCGAGGTAGGAATTCTTGGATTCATACAGTGATCCCATGGTGTTATGTGTTGTGAGACATTGCACTGTATGAATCTGGAATATCTGTGAAGTGTACCCATCAGCTTATTGGTGAGGCATGTTGACTGATATCCAGCCAATGCATCAGCAAGTACCAAGAATGCGACATATACAAAAAGTGGCTTCACTCAGAAATTCACCTGCAATTAAAACTGCCTCATGATTTGTTTTCTGAAAAACTAATGTCTGGGTAGGAATTTTGACAGCTTAGGTTCTTGGGTAGACCATAAGTTTGAGAGCTCTAATACCCATGCTCCTTTCATTGAAAATAAGAAAATCCACTGGCAGTGAGTCTCAAGGATGCTTTTTGTGATGCCAGAAAGGCAGACTCCTTTTATGGTTCCCATTTCACTGTGTGACTAAGGAAATATATTAGAGTTTACGATTCCAAACATGGTTTTGAACAAATGTGCAAAATATCCATGCAGAGTCCTGGATTAAGTATTGGCCACCTTCTAAAGTAATATTCCTGTCACTTCCTTTATATTAAAATGGGCAGCAGCTCATCTGTGACTCATGAATGGCCTACTCCAGCTAGCATCTGTCATTCACAGAATGAAGATTTTTCAGGAAACATGAAGACCCTGTTTTTATTTCTTCGCCAAATTCCCTTAAATGTCCTCTGTAACAGGTGTGTCTTGTTTTCCACTCTTCACTGTTGGGCATATGTCTTCCTCCTTGTTTCTTATTTTATTTTACATAAAACACCTCTTGATAAAATCTGAACTTGGTTTGACGTTCGTTGTGAAATACCAGGAGAGTTTTCTTCTTGCTTAATGAATTTAGCTGTTTCAAGATTGCATTCAATGCTGAATTTATATATGAAGCATATAGAAAAAAGGAGAAAATTGGTGACAGTAAGGGAAAATAATCACATTTAAACTATGTCCTGATGCCTGATGGTGTATTCTGAATTAGGGAATATTGAGGATGCCCTTTGGAGGGAATTTTATCTGGGTTGGAAATTTGAGAAAATAAGTACAAATTAACATGTGGTAGGTTCCAAGGGTTAGAAGTTGATCTGGACTCATGATCTATATACCAGCATGGTCTGTATAACATCATTATAATATGGAAAGAAGCTTCCCCATCTATGAGAAGCAATGCTGTTGAACTGAACAAAAGAAATGAAAGAGAACAGAGATGAGAGAACTGATGCCCTTTCACTCGCTCTTATGTCCAATATACAAAAGGCCTCTTGACATGAGTCTAACCCTGTGATCTCTAGTTTCTTCAGTCAGAGCACTAATTAGTTGCAGACATGTTTCAGAAGCAGGAAGAAGCCAGCTAATGGAGGAGACTTATTCATTTAAAATGGGCAGAAGATGCTCAGAACCTGCAGAAGGATGCAGAACAGGGTAGAGTGAAGGAGAGAGAGAGAGAGAGAGAGAGAGAGAGAGAGAGAGAGAGAATTCTACAGGTTCTTCATTTCTGCCCTGGGGAAAATCTCAGGGGAAGCATCATACTGCTAATTCAATGAATGTAAAAGAATTCTCACAATTTTTATTCTTTTGCCTCCTTTCTAAAGTGACTTTTCCAAACCTTTTCTGTGTAAATGAATGAAAAGAATTTTCAATAGCTTTGGATTTGCATAGGCTTTCCCTGTTTGAGAAAATGATCTATGACAACTACAGTGTGTGATGTCATTGTTATAGTCACATGGGTGATATAATAATATAATTTCAAACAAAAGGAGTAAAATAAGAAAAAAAAGACATAGAAGGGAAGTGAAATCTTCTCTTCTCTCTGATATAATTTTTCTTCAATTGTTTTTGTCTCCGACCTTTGGATTTCCTGTGATTCCCATCTGCTAAGGTTTTCCACAGGCAGTTTCAGTCAGAAGAAACCTTGTGAAAAAACCTGAGAAGGCCGTGGGCCTCAGTTGCCATGGAAAACCAATTAATGAATCAATTAAAGAGCTAACTATGAGCTCTTCCCCTTTCAAAAGCTCTTCCCCTTTCTCTAACCTGCCTTAGTCTTAAGTGGTCACTAATAAGTACTTCACTATCATAAGTACCTTGCATGAAAGAACCTGTAATATATATATATATATTAGATATATCATAGATCTAAACATAGTTGTAAGGGCAAATGACTTCTGAGTAGATCTCTAGTCCATGGCGGAAGATGTCTGAAGACATATTTGATTGTTGCACATTGGGATTTTCTACTGTTTCTAAAGCTTATGACACTTCTTTCTGCATTTCCTACATTGCACAGGAGAGCCCAACCGAACAAAGTATTTGACTCTAAGTGTCAACCACACTTGTGCATGACTGGACCTCTTTTGCTTTACCTCCTCACATAAGGTGCCTGGTACATGAGAATCTTGATAAATTTGTGGCCTGTGCTCTCTCTGTCAATCATGTACTCATGAATGTGTGCTTTAAAGTCTTCAGCTCTGTTTATTGATGCAATAATACATGCTTGTTATGTTATATATTACTATGTGACTTGAAATTCAAAAAATGAAGGTACAGCAATGTGCAGAAAGCTACACTTTTTTCTTCCTAAACTGGTCAGTACACAAATGCCTTCACTCAGCTAATATAATCACTAACGCGGTTATATCTTATTGTGCAATGCTGTTTTTCTAAACTATATAATATGTAGGACATAGTTGGACTCTCTTGGGATTTGAGTGGTAGAAGAATAAATTTAAACTTCTCTTCCCTCTGTGTTTTCCTCTGTCTCCTGTGGGAGAGTACTTTAGGACTGTTATTCATCCATTTATTTTCTCATTCAAAAGAATTTCTAAGTGATTAGCATATGTCAGGCAATGCTTTAAGTTCCATGGTTATAGCTTCAAGCAAAGCAGATATGGTCTACACACATGTGTTTATACTGAATAGATAGCAGGACCTTTTGAAAATGCAATTTTCAGATATTATAAATCCTAATAAAAACATGAAAAAGGATTACGATATTGGAAGATTTGTGTGTTTAAGTCGCAAGGGCTATTATTTCAGATGAAGTACTCAGAGAATTTTCTTTGGCCTGGACTTGGCTCACAAAGTTCTGGGGAAGAGAAGTACTGAGCAGTGTTTGAGGATATGTCAGGAGAGAAATACATCCGACCTACCCAAGAGATAGCGTAGTCATGGAAATGTGCTTGGTGTGTCTCAAGAGCAGTAAAGAGGGGTCTTGCAACAAGTGAAGAAAAGAGTGGGAAGAGTCAGGAAGAAGTGAAGGGTTGGTAAACTAAAGAATCAGTGAACTTTCTAATATAAACGAGATGGGAAGCCAGTAGGATGGTGAGGAGTTAGGCACCCTGGGCGAATCTGAGTTTCTATTGGGTCATTCTCACTGCCAGGAAATGAAGCTTAAAGATGATGACAATAATGTCAGTGAAGGGGGATGTTATCGCTAGCTAAGGATGAGGTGGTGGAGATGGTGAGAAGTTAGCTTTGCCACAAATATAAAAGCATAACCAGGAGGATTGATTCATTGACTAGTTGTAAGAGAAAAGAAGAGATGCCAAGGGCAACCCTGCCGTTGCAACATAAGCAGTGGGAGAGATGACCTTGGTATTTCTTAAGATGCAGACACAGGTTGCGCAGGCTAGGAAGGGATCCCAGCACATCAATTTCAAACATCTTAATGTTAAGAAGTTATTTACTAGTGGAGATTGTGTGAAGGGGGCCAAATGTAAGACATGCATCTGAATGGAGTCTCATTAACTAAGGAGTCAGTTCAGGTTGGAAAATAGTATTTTGGAGTGTCTACATATAGATGGCTTTAAAGTCTACATATAAATGATTTTTAAACACTTCAAAATATCTAGGGGGCATCTAAAAAGCATAAAGGCCCAAGGACTAAACTCTGAAACATGTAAAGTATGAAGACAAAATGCAAATGTATAACAATAAAAACCATTAATATGGAAAGAGGAGATCCAACATCTAGGGTTTTACTGTGTCTCTTTATGGAAGGACTACAAGATAACAACCCAGAGGAGGCAACTGTAGTTCATGTGCACAAACTTCAAGTGAGACTTGTTTCAAAATAGTTGGGAAATATATTCCCATCCATGTGTGGCTGCTAACATTTTAGCATGGCGAGGCAGAGAACTGAATTTAGAAATGAACAGTTTTCCCCAGAAGACTGAGTGGAAGAAAGAGGATAGTGGAGAATATAGAAGGAATTGAGGTTCTCAGAAGGTACCATAGATGCTGGGCATCACAAGGAAAGGAAGGAAGGTATGGTTGGTCAATAGTTAGTACCATCATGCCCTGGGACTTTTCATGTGCAGCGTAACTCAAATTAGATCATATTAGGAAGGATCATGCATGGATCTGTGCTTGAACAGAAAACTAGATGTAAAGGATGGTAAATTAAATAACCTGAAAACAACAGGACAGATTAATAATCATTTATGAATTATCCCTTTGTATAATTTTTACAAATTTATTATAAAATACTTCCAAATAAATTAAAACATCATACCAAAATTAACCACACCCAAATTCTATATAACTTAATGAATGAATACATAGTTTTAATTGATACACAAACACACACACACATATATATATTCCTCTAATGCCTTCCAAATAAGTTTCAAATACTTCTTTTTAATTTTATATTCTCAAATATATTATTGCCAGAGAAGACAGCTTTTCCAAGGTCTCAGAAACATTCTAGAAAAAGTCTTTTAAAAAATTAAGTTGTCATCAGCCTACTTCCTAGAACATCTTTGATTTTTAATATCCACTTATCTCTGGAAATACACTTATAGTAGTACAAGTAAAGTATATTATCCTTTCTTTAATAACTATTATCAATTCTCCTATCAAGTTAATAATTTGATTTTCAAACAGGACCCATGAATAGTTAGTGTCGTGACAGAAATGAAGGTATTGTATGTTGGGTGACTTGTTTTCCAAAGTAACTCACTTCACAATCTGTAACATGACTGCTGTTGTAGTATTGATATTGATGTGGCATGTCTTACTTATTCCATTTTATTTTGATCGTTTTACCCTCACACTGAAGTTCCACAACCTCTTTCTCTCAATCCTTCTCTTCCACCTGGTCCTTCCTGTTTTCATCCACAGCCCTACTGCCTATACATCTGTATAACTAAGCTCCAGTAAAGATCACTTGGCTTTCAGATTTCTGCCTTGTTCTTGCTTCTCTTTTAAGCAACTAGATCCAACAAGTTGCTGATGCTGTAATGGCTCTCTTCAACTTGTCCTCATCTCCTGTGTCCTCCCCTTCTTCTAGACAAACTGGATTTTTTATCATCAAGATCTTGGCTTTAATCTTAGTGTTTAGTGCAGTAACCAGATCTCTGATTAATGAATCCATACTGTTCTGATAAGTTAGGACATTGTAAATACAGTAAATATGGCATATTTATATGTGTATGTATAGTATGTATATATCACCTTTCCTTATTCTCTTAATTTATATACACATTTTTACTCGGATATGAAGATGTTATATTTCTAAAAAAAAGATTAGTGTAAACTAGAAAAAAAGAGTAAATTAATACTTATAATAATTCTGTTTCAATAAAATACTGAATGGAAGAAAGGATGAATGAATGACTTTGGTTGGCTTTGTTGCTGGGTAATATAAGACATTAATGAGATGAATATTTATAAACAAACACAGTATGCAGAATCATAGTTCACTTTTCTTATACACGTCAGCTAGACAAATAAATGCCCTTATTTTGATTCTCACCAAACTTTCCCTCCCAAGTTTTTGAGAGTTATTAAATAGTTATTCCAATGAAATCATTGGTTTGTTTGATTTTTTTACCATTTCATTTTGAAGGTTGAATTAGATTTAAAAATTTCTTGTGTTGGGTGAGATGCAAGAGAGAAAAGCTAATGACTCTCCAACCACTCCCCAGCTCCCATCATCTTCCTGCCTCTATAGTTCATACCGTATCACTCCTACAGCCTCTCGGAGAGCACCTGACATTTTAAAGAGAAAAAAGAAAAGGGACTTGGGGTATAGTAGGTCTCTGAACTCCCCTTTATTACCAGACATGGTAGGAAACTCAACAGAAGAAAATTTTAAATACTTTTTTCTATGGGAATAATCTCCCTGTATTTTGTGTTTTCTGTAACTCACAATCATGTATATTTGACTTGAAAGAGACAAGAGTTATATCCTCCTAACATTGGATAAAAACAAAATCAAAACCTGTGTCATTGTCTCAATCCTTATGAACTTGCCATGATGTCTATAGAACTCCACCAATGTCATAAGCTAAAAGAAAACAATGAGACAAAAGAGCCATGAGAGTCAGCAGATCCACACACCTGCTGCTGCTCATACGCATCCCTCCCTCTTTTTAGGGCTGCAAAGATGGGAGAAAAATGGGAGAAAAGATGCAAAATCAGTAAAGTTTTTCATGTGCAAAATTAAGACTTTTGCATCCGTTGAAACGGAGCCTTCCCAAAATTTTAAAAGGTGTGCACCTGCAAATGCTTCTGTTCATCTTGTCTGCCAAGAATTAACAATCTTCAGTAGTGTTTGTCTGACCTTTCTATCCTGCTTGAAAGAGCCACCTGTTGTCACTGTGTGTTATGTTGGTTCCCATATATGTAATGCCATGCCGCCATCTTTTCTCCATCCCCCATGTCACCCAAGCATGTAGCGTGCTATTTCTCTGCTGCTGTATACATTCTGTATACATTTCTGTTCTTCCTTGCAAGACTGTGAATGCTTCGGCCACTCCAATCGGTGCAGTTATATCGATCTGCTAAACACAGTCATTTGCGTGAGCTGTAAACACAACACTAGAGGGCAGCACTGTGAGTTATGCAGGCTGGGCTACTTCAGAAATGCTTCTGCACAGCTGGACGATGAGAATGTGTGCATAGGTCAGTTCCATTATGATTTCAGCTTTTGTTCTGTGCCTTTGGAGCTATGGGGAGCTGGTTAGGGTGAAGAAGCTGGTGATCTGCACGACAGCTGAGTCAGAACGAATATCCTCAATGGAGTAAATATCCTTGGTAGACTAAAGTTTTGCTTGCATTTGGATAAAGCCATACTTGGTTTGGGGTGGGGGTGGAATCTGATTCCTTATATTGTTACATTAAAGATGATGTCATGAGAAATTATATTTAGGAATGAAGAAAATTCGAATTTTCTTTCTCTAGTCTTTTCTTTCTCTTTTTCTCTTTCTTCCTTTTGTCTCTTTAATTTTTTGCATGAAATCTTAAAATCTGATAAATTTTTATCTTATTTTATTTACCTCAAATTGTAAATTCAACATTTAAGATGATAATTAACTATATTAGGTAAGAAACTTTGTGGTAGAGACTCAGGTATAATTGATGATGATCTACAAATATTAGTATATAAAAACTGTTGCTATTAAGAATTGAGAGCTACAAGCAAGTTCTAATGCAAAAGTTTGCCTACCTTTTCTATCAACAGTAATGAAATTCCATTTATTGGATTTTCCTATTGTTCCCAGAGGAAAAGTAATTGCTCAAAACTTCTCCAGGTGATAAATTCTGTTAAATCATAAGGTATATGAGCCATAGAAAATAGGGTCTTGGGAGGAGAAATCCCAGGAGCCTCATCCTTCCCCCATAACTGATTCCTCACAGCTGGGAAAGATCATGTGCTTCTTCCCTTTTAGAAAAGTTTTTCTACCTTCTCTATGAAGAGCCTGACTCTAAGGAAGGAAATCTGGAGCCAGGCATGTTGCAGCATACTTGTAATCAGTGCAAATGGTGAACGAAGGCAAAGAATCAGGAGCTTGAGGCAGGTTTTGGCTACATAGTGGATAGAGACCAGCCTGCATTGCATAAGTTCCTAACTCAAAGCAGGGGCATGAGAGAGCCTTATAGAGAAACAATACATGGAATTTCATTGAATAATTTACTCTAAAAAATGCGTATATTTGAAGTGCTTGTTATCACACCTGTACACCAGTAATTATACAGGCAGAGTTTCCAGAAACAAGTTCAGTAGAGTCAATAAGAGCATACTAGACAGAAATTGACAAGTGATGTTTTTATCAAAAAAAAAAAAGGCAGATTTTTAATTCAACTGTGTGTCTTAGATCCCCATTTTCTGCCTGCAGTGTGACAATCATGGTCATCCTTGCCTACTGTCATTGAATAGCTTTATGGTTATTTTGAATTTATTTGGACCAAGTATTCACAATACTGTTTATGTCTGCAGTCTTTTCTATTTCTTTCCAAATGCTTCCTTATTTATAATTTGTGAATTAGTGGAGAAAGTACTGGAGGTAGATGCTGGAGAGCTGGGTTCAAGGCCCAATTTGCTATTCCCTAGCTATGTGCCCTAGGTAAGTCATTTAAACTTCATGGCTTTTTTGTAAGCAAGTAGACAGGAAACACTGGTAAAGTATGCACTGACCTGCAATTAAAAATAAAACAAAACAACTAACTCTCATTAACAAAACAGTAGGGTAAGTATTATAATAATGATTTTTTCCTCATTTTTATTTGGGGGAAAAAAGGCAGATTGATACAACCTGTATACCCTTAGCAAAGAACTTCATAGACTGAACACTCTCTCCTATCCACTCTAGCACAGCTAGGAAAGTTAAAGATGCCTAGATTTTACCTCAAAAATGCTTTTGCATGACAGTAGCCATCTTATGAAAAGGAGTTCAAATTAGCTTCCTAACAGATTACGAAGACCTGAGGGTATTAATAGAAACACAAAGATGAACAGCTGTCTTAAGTTTGAATGTAGAATATATTCTGCTGTATGCCACTTGTGAAAATATATAACTACCCTGCTATAAATGCAGAAAGAACAGAAAAGTGAATAGGACGACTAGAACAAACCCTAACCCAGTATACATATACATAGACATACACATACGAATATATATATGAAATTAAAGTATTTCACACTTAAATACTTTAAATAAAGAAAAGAAAAAAAGACCTTACCAGGAAAGACTGAATATTTAGTTTGTAAAGTCCTTACCACAGCAATTGATAACTAATAGCTATTTAATCCAGAAAAAAACTAAAGGAATTGAACAGATATTTGCTTAACTTATTCTCACAGTGTTAGGTACTAATCTCAAACACTTTGAACTCCATCTACATCTCTAAATTTAAAAAAAAAAAAAACTTTATCAAAAGATGCCTTGCTATTTATTTTATTTATTTATTTTTAGCAATTGTCAAATTCCCTATCCAGCTTTGAGTGAATAGCTCACTTTATATTATAGCGAATATATAATGCAGCTAGATAGTTCATGTTTCCACAGTAATTGTTGCTTTGTGGTTACTGGTGAATTTATTCAATTTTCACACATATTCCAAGAAAACATACAGTCGTGTCTTCTGAGATACATGGTGTTTCCCCATGATGATGCAACAATTACATGAAAATGGCATCCTTGTATGTTTTTGCTTCCTACAAACTCGAGCACTAAACAGGAAGCTGGAGGATGCATGCTTTCTGACCTTGAGTAATCACTATTAATAATTCCCCTAACGAGCTTTGCATCAGACAGAAACACAGGACTCAGCAATTGCTACTAAACATACTTCAAAGTTATGATGCATTATTTTAAATTCTCCTTGAAACACACAATCAGGTAATGAGAGGTTCCTTACACAGAACCAAGAAAATTCAAGATGATTTTAATGCCCATAAATAAATTGTAGAGTAACGTTTTAATTGAGCTGTGCAAAGTATGTTATGCTGGTTTGCAATCTGACAGTCCTGTATTTTCTTTATAATTTCATGTAATAAAATATTATCCCCACAGCCACTCCTTTTACTCCATGTATCATTGAATAGAGCTTCTTAAGTGATAGATCTAAAAAACTGTAGTATTTGTGTACAAGATGAAAAAGGGAAAACATTATGTCCCTTGCCCATTTATTTTTATGACTAAGATTACGTTGTCCATTTTTTTTTTACAACAAATACTGGGGTTTACTATGGGTTAGATATTGGGCAGTCTATTTAAAAAAAATTTAAAAACCTATCTCATTGATCACTGTGGACTACTTAGAACAGCTTGTGGGTTCATGCTGCCCAGGTATAACTCCAACTGGCTTACAAAACACCAACAACTCTTTATTAACATGCCCACTTTATAAAGTGAGACCCAGTCCAGGGTGATCTAGGTACAACTCAGTGAATACAAATGTATAAACAAATATTAAAACCCACAATAAAATAATGATTTTAAACTATTCCTATTCACACATAGATGCACATTAGTATAGAAGATGCTGCCATGGAAAAGTAGAAATGTTTTAGAATTTTATTATAGTTACACACACATACACACACACACACACACACACACCATTGCTAGTTTTATAACTGTTTCATGAGAAGGTTGAGCTCTAAATACTGATTTAACAAAACATAAATCATAATTCTAAGGCCCTCCACATCATATAAATAAACTTTCTTTTGTTTCAATGACAAAATTTGAGCAAAACCTCCAGGTTTATTCACAATCATAACTCCAAATCCTCATCACTAATGACACAACTCAGTTAATAATTAAGCTGAACTTCCCAGAGTTTCAGTCCATTGGTTGGCTACATGATTTTATTCAAACTTTTACCAAGAGATCCTCACAATGGTTCCCTCTTAAAACAAAAGATTGAGAAACAGAAAGTAATAATAACCTGCCCAAGATCACACAGCATGGTAACAGTGAAAAGAACACCAGCTCAGAAATCCCTTGCTCCAAACCACTTGTGTGCCTCTAGCTTGGGGACAAAATAGGTTTCCCACTTCCCACCTAAACTATGAACACTATAGAGCTTCAGACATTAAAATACCCTGTCTAATAGTGTGTAGGGATCAAAGAAACATTCCCTTGGCTTTTTATTATGCCAAGCCATTATTTTGCCCAGACAAAAAAGTTGAAGAGACAAACATACATCTCAAAGTTTATCTTCCTTCAGATTGGGATTATGAAATTTATTTTTCTTTCATGGTTGTTCACCTAAACTACATAAGAGCTGTGTGATCATGGCCAGCAAACACAGTGGCTAAGGGCTCATCTCAAAGCCCTATATACATAAATAAATTAAGGCACCGTCCCAAAACATAAAGCAAAACTACTTTTAAATGAATAAAGTGCAACCATATTGCACTTTGAGATGCTCAGCCATTCCCAAATATTGAATGTAGCAGAAAAACCCATTTGAATAATTTAAAACAGATTTTACACTGATGGAATATTGATTTATCCTTGATATACACACTTCTCATGGCATTCATTAAACCATCTAAAAAATGCTCTAACAAATGGAATCTCCATTATGATCTGTTACTGGTGAAAGCACATGATGTCTTATTTCCTTGGAAGGGTTCAGTCTTTTCCTCCCATATCATAAAAATGATGCCACAGAAGGCTGACCAAGTAAATAAATGGCCCTGAAATAGTCACATTTGCCAAAGCATTTCATTAATGGACCTCTTCCTTTAAGTAAGTGATCCTTCTAAGTAAGTGACGCTCCTGTGTTGATAACCTCTAAGCCACTTGAAGTGTCTCCAGCCTGTGTGTTGTCTTGTTTCTACAGAGTGTTATTGTAACCCTTTGGGCTCAATCCATGATCGTTGTAATGGCTCAGGATTTTGTGAGTGTAAGACTGGAACTACAGGGCCTAAATGTGATGAGTGTCTGCCAGGAAATTCCTGGTACTACGGCTGTCAACGTAAGTAACTCTGGGAGCTGCCCTCTGCCTGCTGCAGCATGGCTGATTCTGCTTGTCTAGGCTGGTATGTGCAGCGTCTCAGAGCAGAAAAAGACCCATCCAGCTGACAAGCTCCATAGACTACTTAGTGCCCCAGCCTGTGTAGGAGAGTGATCCATCAGCCATCCAGCTGGCTTCTCTGAAACTCGCCCTCATCTCCTCTGATGGCTAACACAACTTATATTGAAATATTGTACGGCAATGCATATACCTGGCCAGACCATAAATTAAATGGCACAGTAGGGAACCCAGCTTGGAAATCCTCACCACGAAATGAAGTGTGATGTGTATGTGGTTAATATATTTCCTGAACTGAAAGCTTCCCTGAAACTGCAAAGTTCATAAATTCAACAATATCTACATAACTTATAACCACCCTTGCTATCATGCCCACCACTGAATCTTAACCCGGACCCTGGAGGTAATAAATCAAAGGCATATTGAAATGCTGTAGTAAAAGAAGTGAAAAAATCAATATCATTTTTGAGACATTGGGGTTAGGTACCATGTAGTGAACCTTAGACAGTTGCCGTTTGGTTCATCCTCTGCAGACTCTCAAGTCTTCTGAGAAGCTTGTCAGGCAGGTGGCATGTCGGTGTGTCCAGGGAATCAAAAACATTTAAATCTATGAAGAAACTTCCTGCCTGCATTGTAACTTCTTCTGCTTTATGGTTCTGCACTCACTTTGCTTTCCATGTTTACAAACTTATTACTATGAGACACCCACAAGCCATGTCCTCTGAACCAAAGATGCCCAGAAAAAAAGAGAGCAAGCCACAGAGGTCATGTCTGTTGTATGGCTACCACACAAAAAGAAAAGGAAAGGACATATGGAAAAGACATTTCAGAGCTGATTTTTATTTAACCATAAATATGAAGGAAATTATTATTTGAACATATAATTAATATAAAAATTACTAAGGAGGTATATTCCCATCTTTAGGATCTTTGGAAGCATCTGGGTGTTCTGTAATTATAGACCATCTCTACTCAAACTAACCACATGATAAGCCCTAACAGTTCGGATCTGCCCTATAGATCAGCACAGCTATAGTTCTGTGTGCTTATTTCTCATTTGAATAAAATAGTAACATGCAAGAAATGTAGAGACAGTTTCTACAAGAAATCATGTTATCTCTATAATACAATCATTTTATTTTCTACATAAAATTAAAGAAGATAAATACTATGACAACAACTAATAGCATTAGATTTCATTAGAAACATGTACAAAAACTGATTTAATTTTCTATCTGCCACTCATGTAATTTTTAGGTATCTGGTGGCTACATTTATATGTAACACAAAATGCCATGCTAGGAGAAGATGGACTGTGGGAATAAGCAGAGATGTTTGGCATTGGGCAGGTCAATATTAGAGCTACCAAGAGCTAGGCACTGAGAGGAACAGTGAAAGGCACTTGGACAGCCCGAAGAAAAGCAACTCGCTTGAACAGAAGCTCAAGACAAAGCTAAAAATTAAGAGGCCTGCCTGCAGTAATTTTCCAAAAAGCACTTATCCTTAAAAGTAGATTCCTAAAAACCACATGAAGAGATAGGATTCAGAAAGCACTCAGCAGTCCTAAAACAGATGGACATAAGTCCTAGAACTGGCCGTCAGGCAAAAGCAGCCAAGGAGAGACAGGAGCCATGGTAGAAATAAATACCTGTTAATCCTGCAATTCACCAGGAAAAACAAAACAAACAAACAAACACCATCATTTCGAACCAAATTAAAGCCAAGATTTATTAAATATTAAATATTGATCAAGATATGGACTTTGGTCAAGACCATTCCCTCAAAATTCCCCAGCTTGAATGGTATCCAGCCACTTGTTGCAGGGGCTTATGAGGCCAAACCTATAGGCCACTGTATTTTCTCATGAGGCTTTGTTATTTCCCAGAACTACAATTCTCAGCATTCCAGGAAGTTACTTAGTTCATGAGCAGGTGGGGCTTACAGGTTAATTTTGTGCATACCAAGATCATCATATAAAGAATAGAAAGATAGTTGAAATAAACATTTCTGAGGGAAAGTTTCATAGAAATACTTCTGCTTTTGTTTGTTTGAGACAAGGCCTCACTCTCTAGCCCAGACTGATCTTGAACTCATGATGTTCCTGCCTCAGCTTCCTGAATGCAGATATTAGAAGCCTGTGTCACTATGTCTGGTACCTAATGTAAAGTCTGATGAGCAAAACAAATAAACAAACAAACAAACAAAAAACCCAGGGGAATCCTGGAATGTAACAAGAGTAAAATGATGTGAAGATATAAATTACAAATTAATTTTATCATATGATTATATGGTCCCTCACTCAACTACACTACACTAGAGATTGGAAGATGAGAAGAAATCCTGTCACCTAAGATTTCCTTCTGGAAACAGAAGGTACATTTGAGCATCTGATCCACAATGTAAAAACAAAAAACAAAAAACAAAGCAAACAAAAAAACAAAACAAAACAAAAAACGAAAGCAAAAACAAAAAGCGTCTGTACCTTAGCACCCATCAACCCTAATGCTTTCATATGGATCATTGCCCTTGAATATGGTGAAGTCGGTTTTGAGCGCCTTCTTAAGTGCAGGTTAAATGAGAAAAGCTTCAAGAATGTAAACAGATAGCTGCTATGACATAGGTCATGGGGTTGAGTAACAATTATGACAGAGTGAAATCAGGAAAAAAGGAGATGTGTACACGAACACTTACTAGTGAGGCCCAATTGGGAATAAGGCTTATGCCAGAAGAGATGCATGAGTTAACGTCTGGGAATTGGCAGGAGCTGTCCAAGGTGGCTTGTGAGCAGACATGCTGGAGTCAATATATTGTCTCAGAAATATCATTCTCCTATGACTTGGAAAGTGCATGTGCGTGTGAGTGTGCGTGCGCGTGCGCGTGCATGTGTATGTATCGTGGTGGTCTCTCTCTCTCTCTCTCTCTCTCTCTCTCTCTCTCTCTCTCTCTCT
>JADRCH010000271.1:1714063-1736572 GCA_019843965.1 Rhynchomys soricoides | reverse complement strand
TCTCTCTCTCTCTCTCTCTCTCTCTCTCTCTCTCTCTCTCTCTCTCTCCCAATCCTCCTGCCATCATGCGTGTGACCATGAATGTGTCTGTGTGGTACAGAAAATATTTTTAAAGAAAGGAAAGAAAAATATAAAGTAGTTTGTGTGACTTCTTGCATTCTAGCCAAGATGTTTCATGTCATCATGGAAAAGAACCAGAAGTACCATATAAGAGAGGGATGGAACCCAATATATGCTATTAAAAAAAGGTGTGTAGAAGTGAGATTTCTCTTTTTTTTTTTTTTTTTTAAGGAAAGATTGGAATAGTTCAAAACTAGATTTGGCATACATATTTAACGTATTTCAAATTTACCTTTGATCACACAAGATTTTTGGTGTTTTATTTTATTTTACCTCTTTCTGAAAGCCTTTTTTCCTAGCCCAGTATTAAATACAGTCTTAGTGTCAGAGAAATTAACCTGGCAAGAAATCAATACCAATAAGAAAAGAGTAGTAGAGTAAATCTGGCCATGACATTGGCAGTAATAAAGAGAGAATAAACAGACGTTTGTGTATGTGTGTGTGTATGTGTGTAACTGTGCCTGTGTATGTATGTATATACTATGTCTATCATATATATATATATATATATATATATATATATATATATATATATATTTATTTATATCAGTCAAGTATGGTGACACACAACTATCATACTTGGGAAGTAGATGCAGGAAGATAAAAAGTTTCATGTCATCCAATGTTCATAGAGTGCTCAAGAGTAATCTTGGCTTCATAAGATCATTTCTAAAAAGAAAAAACATAAAAGAAGAAGAGGAGAAGGAATGAAAGAAGGAAGAAAAAAGAGGGTTTCAGGATAAAGATTAGTTTAGTATAAAGATTGTCCATAAAGAAACAAAGGGAGTTTGAGAGTAAAGAACCAATTTCAACTAAGAACATTTTCAAATCAGAGGTCACAGCCAAGTCTCAAAAACAAAGCTGAATAGAGCAAGCAGAAATTAATTCTTCTTATAACATGTGAAGGGTTAATTCAGTACCAGTACCAAAAATGTGAAGGGTTAATTCAGTACCAGTACCAAAAAGACTGGATAGGCTTGAAATATTTTCAGCTAAACATTATGTGAATCTTCGCATTACAGCAAGTGGCTCTAGTAAGAGATATGCCGAATTTAAGAAGGACACACATAAGATACATTAAAATCCCACATTATTACCTTAAGCTACCAATACTCTTTGTTTCATTGCTTATGTTATGTGAAATCACATGCTAATAGGTTATTTGAGGGTTTGAGCATTTGGGGAAAGAACCATTTTATAGGTCCTGATACAAAAATCACCAAGACCATTAGCTTTCAATGCAAAAGATAATGGTATCTTGCAGATGAAATACAGCTTCTGCTTGAAAGAGGGATACACAAGAATAAGACCTACTTCAAAAATATATTTACTTGGATTGAAAGGAAAGGTACAGAGCAAGACAATGTAGACTGAATTATAAATTAAAAAGATCAGACATTGAAATATTTTAATCAAAATGAAAGACTCTATGGAAAAGGCATTGTGAGAGAAAAAGTGTATTATCAATGAAAGATCGTTTGAAAGGGTATACTGCCTTGTATATATTTAAAACGTTTAAATGCTCTTTTACCTTCCAATACAAGTAAATTAAATTAACAAGCTATCTGATAAAACAAACAATATGTTCTGCAAAAATTGTTCACATACAGTGTTGAGAAGTTTTCATCAAACAAGTGAAGCAAGTTATGTGGTTTTGTTATTGTTGTTTCTACTGTTGGGTTTTTTGTTTGTTTGTTAGTATTGCTTTGAAATGGAGGTCTTACGCTGTTATCCCAGGCTGGCCTAGAGCTCACTCAGTCTGTAGCCCAGACTAGCTTCAAATTTAGAATAATCTTTCTGCCTCATTGTCCAAGTACTGTGATTATAAAGATTAACATATCCTTATTACCAGTTCTTTGTTTGTTTATTTGGTTGGTTAGTTGGTTGTGTGATTGGTTGTTTGATTCATTCGTTCATTCATTCATTCGCTTGTTTATTCATTTTTGTTTGTTTGGTTTGTCTTTAAGCTGAGCCCGTCAGTCATCCAGAACTATAGAGCCAGTATCAAGATGAACTCCAGTCGAGCAGTAAATGCCATGAAGGATTATTCTTTTTCATGGCCAAAAATAGAAAATGTGAAAGACAAACATGCACATCAGCTTTTTGACCCATTGTGGGTCTAAGAAGTGTTCCAAACAAAGGAAAGTAATGAGGGAGAAACAGACCAATAAAAGGAAGAGATATGCACATCTTTTCAGAGAATAGGCAGAGGTTTTCTAGGAATTCAAGTACTGCCTCATTTTTGTTTCTTGCTTGGTTCTTTACATTTGTCACTCTGACAACTGTCAACTGTCAAGACTCTGTAGAGCATGTCATTTAGCATCCAAAATGAATTATAAGGGAATAAAGACTGTCTGGACTACTGGCAGTCATGTTGGATCCAGTGCACCTGAAAAACATCTGACTTATTGGATCCCTGTCCCCAAAGGTAAACCAGACTACAATGCGGTAGAAGTTCAGCGAGGTCACTGAGCCAGTACTCAGAGAAACACACAGTTAGAGAATAAGATGACAGAGATACCACTGTCAAGCAAAGGAGTAAAGACTTCTAAAAGCCCATGCACTGATGTCCAAGACATTGAAAAAGCTTCATAATATTTTTGATAGAATTGATAAGACTTTTAAGATGTGTGTATAAGAAAAAAAGAAAGTTTCTATAAAATCTAACTTAATAATTAAGAATTTCCCTCACTCGCATGCTATGTATTGACACTCTTCTGCACATTTAGGCTAAAAAAATTAAATTGTAAAAGCTCAGGAGGTAGGGAACTGTGGGAACAGGCATTTAAGTGATAAAGATGCAGAGTCCCAGATAAGACCCTGTCTTACCCTCAAGACAGGATGTATAAATGACAAAGAACACAGTTTTAGTTGAATAAAGGCCAGGGGTCATGATCCCAATAAAGCATACTGCATACATCTAGTCTTTATAACATTTCCATCACAGCAAGGTAGGGATGCAGGACAGCTGTTCCCTTGATAGAGGTGTTTTCATGCGAAGAGGGTAAGCATATTGGCAAACATATAATTTGGCCGATTACAGATGTCAGCCAGTGTTTATTACTTTTCTCGTTGCTATGACAAAGTACCTGACAGGAAGCAATTTAAGGAAGGAAGGGTTTATTCTGGTTCATAGTTCAAGAGAAAATATTTTATCATTGTGGGGAAAGCCATGTAGCAGGAACAGGAAACCAGCCAGTCAAATTACATCTGCGTTCAACAATCAGAGAGGCAACAGGAAATGTGAGCAAGCTACAAAACCTCTAAGCCCACACCAATGAGTCACAATTCTCCAGTTAGGCTCTCTACCTTCTAATGGTTCCATAATCTTACCAAACAGTGCCACCAGCTGTTAGTTTTCAAACACATGAGCCTATGTGAGACATTTCACATTCAAAGCAAACACAGCACATAGAGGTTGGTGATGGATCAAGTAGACCTGTTGGTTAGTGGAGACAGAACAAGCATTATGGGTAAAATGAAAGAGGTGGCTCTCAACTTACCATTTTCCAACCACAGCTATCTCTAGCTGTCTGAGGTACACTGAAAAATGACAGGTTTCCAGTCTATGAAAATGTTCAAATGGATTCTAGTGGTGATTCTGGATAATCTTTGTCAATAGAGAGTCTAGTGAGGATGCCTCAAATTTTCCAACTTTGAAATTGGACCAAGCCCATGGGGCAAAGGGTAAGTATGCACAGAATGTCAGCCAAGTTATCCTTAGGAGACATGCTGGGTCACTCCACCGTCTTCCTCTACTTATACTCTACTTACGTAGCCCAGGCTTTCCTCACAAGCAACTCATGTTTTGATCTATTATTTTTTCCTACAATATATTTTTATGATATTCCTTTCCCTCTCACAACTCCTTCCAGATCTCCTGCATCTCCATATCCACCCAATTTCATGGTCTTTCACTCATTTTGAGAACAAACAAAAAATCAAAATCAAAACAGAATCATCATCTTCCAGACTACTATTGTGTTGAATCCTTTGAAAGTCGGTAACTAGGGATTTCTAAAACTCCCTTTATTCTACGGATAGCTTTTGATCACAATTCTGCACTATAATTCAGGAGTTTTTATTTCTTTTTTTGTTTCACTCTTTTTTATTTTACGGAGATTAATTTTTGCAGGCCTGACAACTTGTGATCATGGAGATATTAGGATGATGTTTCCAATTGCTTCTGTGAGATGAAGATTACACCTCCCAAGACAAATACCTTGAACCTAACTTGTAATTTTTCAATTGCCTCTGCTTGCTGCCTCTTCCTATTTGCTGTGTTACATTAAAATGTCCAGTTCACGTTTTATCAGATGACCTTACACGTTGAAACTGTTGACAGGAAGCATGTCACCTAAATGTGGATGTGTCTGTCATGCTTGAGAGCATTTACAGTCCTTGACAGCAGATTCTACTTATTTAACTCTTTTATCTCTATCACAAAAAGTTTCATTTTGTCAATAAAGTGAAGGACTCATTGGATCCAACCTCATAATTTACTTCCCACTAATTTGAATGTCAGCGTCCTTTCCCTTGCTGAGCACCACACACTGAAGAATGATGGAAGGTAAATACCCTAAGAGGGCTCCTGCTGCCCAGCTTCTCTGGGTGGGAAAGCAGTGCTCTTTAAACAGCCATTCTGAGCCTCTCAGAGGTAATTGAAAAGAGAAAATATTAGGAAAACAGAAGATAGAAAGTAGCAATGTATAAGCATTACAAATATGCTGGGTCTTCCTCCAGGGTACAAGGTTCATTTTATAAGCTAGAAGAGAAAGCTCAGAACTGCCCCCAGTTGTGAACTTTCTCCTGACTCAGCAGTCATGCTAAGAGCAGTTGCTTTCTAGCTGCATGTCTTATTTGTCCCTGATATTTAACTTTGATTTGGAGTTGTCAGACAAGGCCCACCTACCTCTACCATATTAGAGACCTGGAGCCACCCCTGAGTGATGAGGCTAGGGTGTCAGGTATTATGCTGGCAGTGGGAAGCACTGGAATTCTCTACATACTAATGACTCTATTCAGCAAAGCCATGAGAGGCAAATACTGACACAGCTGGCTTGGTGGGAGTGAGTGGTTCAGAATGTACTTGGTATAGGGTTCTATACTACATGAATTAAAAACCTGCAATTCCTGAATTTCCAAAGGTCCACTTGTGACAAATACAGATACTGCACAATCAAGAGAGCAATTTCAGGCATTTTCAACATCATAAAACACGACTACTAGTCTCTGGTACCTTGTTCTCATATCAAAAGGAGTCCTTAGCTCTCATCTGCAAAGCAGACCTTAAAATACTGACTTGGAAATCCATGTTGATTTTTTATCTTTGTTGGACAGAACATCGAGAATACCAAGTACACCCAAACTTAATCACTCCATGCCACCAAACTATCCAAGTTTAACAATAAACGTCTGTTAACTGTCACTGCCAATGTCCCTTGTCAAGTGCAGGCTCAGTTGCATGGGACTTGCAACAACCAGGTCCTGTCTGATAGGCCATCAGAAGAGCAGTGGAAATGAAGACTGGAGCTCTGCCTTTACTTTGGGTAGAATAAATATCGGGGCTTGCTTTGGGCCATTCTTTACACACTGGTGAATACATGTTTGAACCTGTGTGTGAATGAGAGAGACAGAGACAAAAAGTATCAAAGTCTTATAAAGCTGTGTGTACAAAGATAAGAGCTAAGAAGTGTGAAAACTCAGCCCAACAACAACATGACCACCCAACTTGAAACCTGCAGAAGAAAATTGTCACTGGAGAGTCAGTCCTTAGCACTCACTTGTAAGTGTAGAACAGTTCTTGCTATACAGATTGTAAGAGTCAATACAACTTGTGAAAATGGGGTTTACATTTGAAGTCAGGGAATGTTAAAGCATCCCCCCCCCCTCTGTGTGTGTATGTGTGTGTGTGTGCGCGCGCATCCGTGTATTGTGTATGATGGTGGAGGGAGAGGGAAAGTAGGAGGAAAAGGGGAAAAGGGGGACAGCAAGGGAGGGCAGAGAGAGGGAGAGAAAGAGACAGGGAGAGACGGCACACTAGTATCTGAGTTTTATGTGTTCAGAGATCCAAAGTTGAGATATTCTTCGGTGCCAGTCCCTGTCTTCATCCTTGTTTGAGACAGGCATCTCCTTGTTCATGATAGCAGAGGCCGGGCTAACTGGTTGCAGAGTGTCTTGGGGTTCTCCTGTGTCTATCACTCACGTGGCTGTAGAATTGGGTAGAAGGACTGAGATGATTGGTCTGTCATACTATATCCTGGTTTAAGTGGATTTTAGGCATTTCAACTGAGGTTTTACTGCTTGCACACCAAACACTGGAGTCAAGACTGTTGCCTCTGGGTGTAACTGCTGCTCTGGTTCCATGGAGTATGACCCCATGCACCTCACCCTTCTCAGGGCCACCCATGACACAGGGGCTTGAATGGTCAGAGCATTTTCAGTTCCCAAAATTGTATGATCATGAAATCCCACAAACTGTCTGAAACTGCATGCTCACATCAATTTCTGGGAAGAATAGTGATCATTAAGACAATCAAATTGTATGAAGCCATTTCTGTGTGTAGGGCATACTCATACATTACCTCCTTCTCCAAGGCGTTTTCCTCATTTTGTAGATGGCAAAGCTGAGAATTAAAGGGGACATTTTTCAATTGAAACACTTTAACTAGCATAGAAACTACTAGTGACTGTTGATGGTCATGTTTAGTTTGGCTTTTTATAAAATTTTGACATTTTTACTTCACAGATTGAGAATCTGATGAGTTCTTCCAGGGATCAGCAATTTTTTTCTCTAAAGATCTAAATAATCCCTATGCTAAGCTCTATGGGTCATACAGCTGGGTCCCAACTACTATCTTTGCTGCCAATATAGATCTCAACAGCACTCACATGTGGAACTTGATCATGTCCCAAGGAAACTTTATTCATGGAACTGAAATTTGACTCCTACACAAATTACACATGTCAAAAATGCTATTCCTTTTCATTTTGTTTGATTTGTTTTAAAAAGTATAAAAACCAATTTTTTGTTCATCATTCAAGTGAAAAGAAGGCAGCCAGGGCTTTGCCTTGCAGCCACAGTTTGATTTATTTCAAACTCAACACAACAATTGCAAACAAAGAAACAGAGGGGTTAGCACATAGACGGAGAGAACATGTAGCAGGAGAGATCCTAAGAAGAAAGACTTTTCATTAAAACCTTGACATGCATAACGCAGGGGGGTGATCTAACAAGTTCATATTTACAAAGTCCTAATTGACCTTAAGAAAAAAAACTGGTTAGGATTCCCAGAAACATGAAAGCTTTGACTATTTAATTTCCAGGACGAGATCACAGACATGGTCGATACCAACTGTTTAAAGGCTTTAAGAGCCAGCCAAGCCAATTTAGCATCAATTTAGTACAATCAGCAACTAATGAAAGAGAAGTCAGGGTGGCCATAGTATAATCAGGACTGTTCATATCAGGGGGAAGAATTATTCTGCTGCATATTGCAGGAAGAGCTCATCACCTTGAATATCGGCAGAATGCACCACTAAGATAGAATTATCTTACGCAGTGCTCCAATGCCATAGAAAAATATATGTATAACATGTAGATAATGTAGGAAAATTTTACCACCACCTTTAATATTGTTAGAAATTATCTTTAATACAGTGCATGTCAGTGTTGTGAACTCATATTCTTTCTGCTCAGATTCCTTTTTGAGTTGACTGAGCCTATTAAACCCAAGACCTTTTGAACTGCCCACAGGAATAATTTCATGATCATCCATATTCAAAGGCACAGATGCTTTCTGCCCCATTTTTTCCAAATTTTCTGCTTTTAAGAGATATGGTCTTCATCTGGGTCCTGAACAACTGGAGCAGGGGCTATCCCCAAAGCTGTTGCCTACTTGTGGGATATGTTCTTCTAGTTGGGTTTCCCTGTGTGGCCTCAGTGGGAGAGAAAGCACCTAGCCTAGTAAAGAGTTGAAGTGCTAGGGTGGGGGGGATACCCAGGGGGCATCACCTGGTATGAGAGAACAAAGGGACAGTGGAGGGGAGAAGAATTGTGGAGCAGGTGTCTGGGGGAAGGGCAGTAATGGGAAGTAAACTGAATATGTAAAAAAAATAATTAATTAAAAACCTAAAAAAATAAATGAAAAGCTCCAAAACATAAAAAAAGAAATATGATAAATATTTAGTTATCCTTTGTTGAAAGGAATAGCAGCTTGTATAAATACACAATGGATTATAGCAGTAAGTTTCATTCAGGTTGTCAAAAGATCACTCATGTTTTCATAGTAGATTAGAAATAATTCCATAGTAGATTCAAAATAATTCCTAAGATGTATTTTAATGATATATTTTGTCTTTCCTAGTCCTTAACTTCATAGTGTTAAACTAGGACAGTGCACTTAAATTTTCCAAAAGTAATAAGTTGTGAAACACCACAAAATGGCAAAGTGTTGTAACTCTTTTTAGGAATTACAATTAAATCTTTTAAAACGTAGTTCCATTACCTCTATGAACTTAGTTCACATGTTAGTGTTCTTTATCATGAAATTAGTAACATGGACAATGATGTTGCTCACGTGAATTTGAATACAACACCACAAGGGTTGGTGGGGTCTGTTCTACAGCCCCCTAGTGACTGAGGCTCCTATTGTCACTCCAGGCGCCTTGCTGCTGCTTACTCAACATTTTTCCAGACAACATGGAAGTGTTTCTTGAAATAGTACACTTACAGGAGTGCACTTTCTAACTAAAATAAAAATTAAAGATTCCTAAAGAATGCTCAGATATGTATGTATATAAAACAACAGTTCTATTTAATTATATTAAGCTTTAAATATTTTAATATTCTGTGAATTCATTTTGAAAATGTCATGTGTATACATACATTCATATGCATATATGCATAAAGAGAGACTCCAACTCCTCCCCGAACCCGAATGTACTCTTCCCAACACCATATATTTTTCTTTTTTAAAAAATTGTCCAATTAATGTTTCCTATATATACATGGTTATGAGGGCATCCACTACAGCATGGTCAACTTACCAGAGACCACACCCCAAAAAAACATCGTCTCTCTTTACTATTCCTCATCAACTGTCAATTGCTCCTCATCTGAGATTCAGATCTCATGTGCCTCCATTTTTATTTCATGCTGGAATGTTGACTCTCAGGGTGCAACCACAGCTGCTGTGAGTTCAGGAGTACAATGGTCCTCTCACACTCAGAACACTCCTCTCCAACGCCTGTTCTTTAAATCTTTCTCTCTCTCTCTCTTCCACTAGGTACTCTTATTAGGAGGTTAGAATATAATATATATATGTCTCATTTATGCCTGAGCACTCCATACATATGTACTCTCTACACGTGGACAGTAGTGAGTGAGTGTCTTTATTACTCACTGTCCACTACACAATTTTTTTTCTGATAATGACTGATAGCTGCACAAATAGATGCTTTTAGAGATGTGTATTTAGAAGATGTGGATTTACTTAGCAAAATGTAATAGTAGGCTCACCTCTAGACATAGAAGCTTCCTACCCATTGGTTCTTAGATTTAGTATAAAGATATGAGTTTCTTCTTAGGTTGTAGATCTTAAGCCCATCAAAATGCAGTTGGTTACCACAATCACCTTCAAGCTATTATTGTCATGTCTTGTAATACTGATCAACAAAAGCTTTACAAAGCTCACAGGGCTCCCATCTAGGTATGACTGTTTCTGTTTTTCCCTAGAATACTACATAACATCTTACAGTATTATTAAAGTTAGGTATTGAGATGGAGAGTCCTAGGACTGTAACTAATTTATTTCCCACAGTCCTAGGTCTCACAGTCCTAGTGAGATCAAAGTGTGTGAAGTCTTCAGCAATAGGGACCTCCTATCAAGTTCCTGTCAGGACCAAGAACAATGGTCTGTTTTTCAGGTCATTGATAACCCCCCGAGCAACAAGACAATGTGAGGTATCACACACCTGACACTGAGATTTTATTTGACTGTTTATAGCTTCTGGGAGGAGCAATAAACCCCTTGTAGGGTAATTCAATTTAAGCATATATAGAAGTTTATAAATGTTGCTTCTATATGGACTTTTCTCAAATACCTCTCATCTATCCCCACTCTCCCTTCATTTCAAACCTCTCTTCCCCCTCCATGTATAAGCTCTTCCTTCACTGTTCTCTGTCTCCTCCTCATTGTGCTAGTGTCTCAGTTCTTAGGATGAAGGAAATTAGGTTCACCTGATAGAAGCATCCTATGAAACCCTATGAACCCCTTCAGATACAACAAAGGTTTGATCATGCTCTATAGGAAATGCATGCATTTATTTAAACAAGGTGATAGAATTACTAACAGTATCTTGTATAGTATTTTAATTCTTCTCTCTGGCAAAATCATCTAGTTATTGAGTCACCCAAATCTTTTACTTCTTGACTCTTGCATTATGTAGAAATAAATAACATCACCTTGTTTATCAGCAATATGTTCTACTTAGAGGAAATTTCAGTTAAAGTCTACATATCTATTCACTAATTTCTAAGGTCATTTGATTACCAGGTATTGAAGTCCTCTTGCATACCAGGAATTATGATAACTTTTGGCAACCAAAGACAAATAAATTTTGAGTCCTGCTTTCCAAAGTCTGGCAAATCGAGAAGAATTTCAGTCAAGCAGCACTTCATTTTTGCCTGGCCCTAGTCAGAGAAATGAATGGAGGGCTACTTTCCTAGACGGTTTTCTGTTTATAGACAGCTCTGACATATATGCTTAGAAGTTTATCTGAACTGGAACCTCACAGAGTTCATTTTAGCCATTTTAAAGTCAAACATTAATTATCTTTATTAATACTCATCATATTGATAAGAACCACGTTTCCTTCATTGTTGTTTATATGTCAATACCTTACTTGTATAAGGCATGAAAAACATACTTCATAGTCACCCTCATCTTACAGACTGATGACAACACCTCAAAGAAGCTGCATAACTTTTTCAATTCAGTCAGATCCACCTTAACATTCAAAATGATGATTGGGCTGGAAAGATGGATCAGCATTTAAGAGCTTTGGCTGTTCTAGCGAAGGATACAGGTTTGGTTCCTAGCCCCTAGATACAGCTGCTCACCACCATCTGTCACTCTAGTTTCAAGGGATCTTGAAGCTTCTTCTGGCTTCTAAAGGTATATTTATACACACGGTTCATATGCATATACTCATGTGTGCTCATACATGCACAGTAACAAAATAAAGAAAATAAGCATATGATCCATCAATCAGTAGCATGCAGATTGCTGGGAAAATAGTTAGAAATACAGACTCTCAGGCCTAACCACAAAGAGAGAGAGAGAGATCTGTGGGTGATTACTACCCATATTAAAGATTAAGAAGTAGAAGAGAAGTAGGTATTTTAACCTCTTGTAAAGGTTACTATTCTTAAGTCTAATATGTTTTTAGCTGTCATTGCTGTGGGTGTGGGGGGGTGTATTAATCACTAGTGTTCACAGAATAATGGCATTTAGAAAATTGAGAGGGTATACATGCTTGGAAAACTTTAGCTAAAGGTCAAGGGCTCATCTGCTCCTCACCTCATCAGCTTTTATCAGCATGTGTTTTACGAATCCAAACCAGATTAAAATAAGGAAAATCATGAAAACTTAAACAAGTGGCCTATTTGTTTTCTTTCATCCATATAATTTAAGAGTGTTTAATATTTGATAGGCTAATAATAAATAATTTAATATAGTATATTGCATTTGGTTATGAATATATCAAACAGAAATACAAAGTGAGCTACCAAAGACAAACTTTTATTGGGAACATGAAATAGAACATAAAATTTGATGGCAATTATCATATAATCTATTCATGCTTAGAAACATATTGAAAGAGAAACACATAACTCAGTTAATTGTTATGAATTATTAATTGTTATTTGAAATGTGGTGAACAGGACTATACTTGTTGAAAATCTTTCTTTCTCAGTGGCTTTAACCTTTATGTCATTGTTTTTATGAGAACAAAGGGGAAAAGAATGACAGCAAGATTCATGTCTTCCCAAACTAGAAAGTGACAAGTCAGTCACTGAACATATCAGTAGCTAGAAAAAGGTTAATAAAGACTGGAATGAAATAGTTACTACTGGCCCCACTCTAGCATACTGAAGTATGATTTTCTGGGACAAGCTCAAGGCATCTGAATTTTACTAAACCCCTCCCCGGTTGATTGTAATATGTGGTCAGGATGGAAGACTATATATTTAGTGTTTATACTTTCTCTGAAAGACTTATTCTAGCCATGAGTCAACTCATGACAGACAGAACCCAAAGTGAAATGCAAGCTAGGCTCCAACTTGCCAAAATAGTTAGTTTGAGATAAGCAGATCAGAGCACAATGGATGCCAGGGCCATCTCACAGACTGTGGTCAGCTCTAGGTACTTTCTAGGATAGTAATAGAGGATTGACTTATTGGACATCGCTGGGAGGGGATGCAAAGGACTGGCTAGCCAAGCAGACCAAGATGGAGAATCTGTTTATATTTTAAAATATCTAACCTAAATAACCTCTTCTTTCTCAAAAATTAATGTTGTATATTTCTTCTGTGGTGCTAAAAAATTTCAAAACTGGAATTTTTTTTTAAACTAAAATCCAGGGATTTATTGTTCAGTATCATCACAATAACTGCCAGAACTGTATTACTGCTTTATAATTGGTTTTTATGAAGGGAACTGAAAATATAAGCTACCAAAATTCCTTTATTTTAACATATATGGTCACTATAATTCTAAATATATATGTTGTCAGGCTCCCAATTATCATTTAAAAAATTAACATCTTGGTTTCTTACCTTTTCTTGATAAAATATTTCTTTAAAAGGAGACAACAACTACCTATAAAGAAAAACTGTAATGTGTAACTTCTCTATTACTACTAATGGCCATTTTTCATTCTTCACAAATTTGTTTATTTTCAATTTGTTTCATAAATAAATGGAGTTATTAAAATGTATTTACACATGATTTTTGATAATAAAAAAGCAAGGGCTTATATAGACCATGACAGAATTTTGAAGGTGATAAACAAAATATAGTATTAGCAACTTTGGTTAATAAGCCTAACTTCTAACAGAATCAAGGAACATTGTAATTGACTATCATTGCATACATGAATACTTCATGTTGAAAACAATTGAGGACTCATTTACCCTCAATTTGCTCATTAAAATGAAGATGAAAAGTGGAATCAGTGGACTTTTGTGACAGTGACAAAACACAATGCATTCCAATGTTTAGCCTCGTTTCTGACACACAGTAAGAGGATTAAGTAAGACAGTCTAATCATACGACATGACATCTATCTTTGCAGATTCATTCACAGTGGTTTGGATCAACACACTTAAAGAAACAATCACGTTCCAAAGAAATGAAAACAGAATGTAATATACATTAGTCTAGTTTATTTCTGAAAAAAAAATGAAAGTCTAAACAAACTGTGAGATTTAACAACTATTATGCCTTCTGTGGCTATTTTAAGCTGTCATTGTCACCTATAAATGCAGCATTTTAGTAGTTTTTCTAAAAACAAGTGTCCTTCAGTTTTTTCAGTATCAAATAAGTAAATAAAATCCTTTATTATAAATTTTTATCCACAGAAATACACCCTAACCTTAGCAGCAATTCTTTATCAATTTTAGCATCATCCTGAATCCTAGAAATTACACTCTAATGCTAAAATGACTGCCTGCCAGACATGTCTTGAATTATAAGGTATCCCTATACATACCAAAACTAGTCTCCGCTCTCCCGTGGGACATAAACCAATTTCTCAGGAGTGATTGTGGGACAGTTGCAATCCTTTGAGCCATCATCAGACCTATTGAATACATGCTATTTTCAGCCTGGTGACTATTGACAGCCTTCAGGATTTGTATGTCAGAAATGCATTCAGTTTCTAGGGGTTTTTTTTTTGTTTTGTTTTGTTTTGTTTTGTTTTTTCTCTAGAACTCCTCAGGAGACTTTCTGCAGGGTTATTTGGCTATTCTTAGCAAGTTCACACTATGTGCTATTTTTCAGCAGAGGTAGGGTTTCTCCTCTTACACTAGAAAGGGCTTCAAATTGATACTTTTACTTTGAAGAGAATAAGGTTGTTTATTCTTATAGATCTTTAAAAATAGCATGTGTAACAACTTAACCACATGTCATGCTGTCCTTGAAGCGAAGTTGAATTTTCATAGTGAATCAGAAAGCATTAGTGATGGAGTATAAGTTTATAATTACTGTGGCCTGAACAATGGCACTCTCACTACAGAACGTGAAAGAGATGTCCAAGCCTAAATTCTAAAGAGGAGGGAGGGTGACAGTGGAGCTGCGTTGCTGTCACCTGCAGCAACTTATACAGGTCACACTGTCAGGGATCAGCCACCTGTGTTGACATGAAATGTTCTCTTCCTGTATTCTTCACCACGGTCACATCAGTTAAGCGCTTTGACATTGTCATAGTTATATTTTTCCTTTTTCTGTGATAAAACACCATGGCCAAGGCAACTTGTAAAAGAAAGCAATTAATTTCAGCATTACAGTTTCAAAGGGTTAGAGTTCATGACCATCAAGTGCAGCAAGCTCATCTGAGCACTGCTGTAAGCTCCTTTAATACCCTCCACCCTCGCCCCATTGGCCCCAAAAAGCATCTCTTCTAAACATCATTGTCTGCACCAGCAATCCTTGGTCTCTCAGGCACTCCTCAATTAGGTCCTCCTACAGGAGAGGCTGTTGCAGCTGCTGCCCTCACTATCCCCCCCCACCACCACCCCTCCCCCGAGGTTTCCACAGAGGTGGCCCAGCTGTTCCTGCTACAATCAAGTCTATTGAAACTATAAAACCCACCTCCAGTGGCAGACCTCCTCCAACAAGGCCACATCTCCTGATTCTTCTCAAATACTTCTACCAACCGGGTAGCAAGTATTTAAACATATGAGACTATGGGGGGCATTCTCATGTGGACTATCACAGAACAAATGTACTAATCACTGAATATACATGTTGAGTGAAAAATCATCAAAGGAGAAAGAAACAATTAAGAGCACTACTCTGTAAGAGCAAGGTGGGAGAGATATGCCAATCAATAGACAAGTGTTTGTTGACCCTTTGTACCTTGAATTACCATAAATGCTACATAAGAGGGAAAGCCAGTTCAACACAGACCTTCTTAGAAAAGATTTTTAAACCTGAGGAAATTGGAGTAACATGCACAAAGATCGAGTGAAACATAAATTCCCTGCCCCTAGACCATGGGACATCATAATTGCCCTAAAAATACCAAGAAATTAGGCACTATTCTAGGTCTACTCCAAATGTTCAGCTTTATCACATGGTGATTAGAATCCAGCCTACTCCCCTTATTCATGTATACAGTAGAGAAAAATTATGACTTATCAATCCTGAGAATTCACTTCTCAAAATTGAAAATTATACCTCATAGGGCTGTTATCCAATTTATATTGAATGCCTATACACTATTGAGCACAATTTCTGGTATGTAATCAGCTAAATAAATAAACGCTATTAAAAATATCATTCTGCTATAAGCAGATGTCAGGAGATGAGCTTAATTGGAGAGTTAGGAAGGATTCGAAATTCTCCGCTATCATTATTAAACCTATAAGTGCAGATACCAATAATAAGTGTTGACATTTAAACCAGATTTTCAAGACAGTTAACTGTGAGTATCCACTGTAAGAAAGTAGGAGGTTGCTGCTCATGGACAGTGTCCCCAGCATGGTTTCCCTAATGCAGAAGTGTAATAGAAATAAGGACTTCATTGTCTTTCCTTCCCTCATAAGGTAGCAGGCATCATGGATTTACTCTTCTGTTCCCAAGAAATTTAAAGAAGTTCTACTGATTACATGAACACTGAGCCTCACTTTGGATTGGTATTTCTTCCCTCTGGGTCCCTGGAGTGAGAAGATGGACCTTCCACTCACTTCGATTCACTTCCCTAAGTGTAACTGCATATCCTTAAACGACAGCTAGCACTAACCATCTACAAAGTGAAACAAAGAGTTCGCATCTGTGCCCCATTTTAGATTCAGATTTTATTTTGTGACACACCACCGTCAACTGTTTGTTCTTATAATGCAAGGTAAAAGTAGTCTGTTGTTTCCCTGCCATCAGGAAGACAGGAGCCACCTGGTCGTAGCTCCAAATTTAACACCAGTACAAAGAAGAAGAAAGAAAAAAACCACATTTCTTTTGAGCATGGATTTCTGTCTAAAACTTCACCCAGACACCGACAGTCAAAAAGGACACTGCAGGCATGTTTGCTTTCATGAGAAGACAGGAGTTCACTGGGGATCTTTTCTGTCCCGCAGCAGGGTCCTAGTTTCCAGCCACAGAATATCATTATTCACAGAAGAGTGTATTTGAAAACATCAGCAGAGATCATGACCAAAGCTCCCCCAGGGAGAATTCAGTACAGCAAAAGCCCTATTTTTCTCCCTTCAATGTATTTAAGATTTTCCTGCTGACTATGTCTCTCCTTTCAACTGCCATGACTCTAATAAGAAGCAAAGCTGAATGCTATGCAGGAAAATGTGTGTGTGTGTGTGTGTGTGTGTGTGTGTTCATGCTGTAAACATCTTAGAAATTAAATTGCACTAAAAATATTCCAGTAACAAGTGTATCACGGGTCCTTGTTAGGCTTAGACATGTCACATATATTTCATTTATTCTCCAAATAACCCTGCAAGGAGATCCTAACATGTTTATTTTATGGATAAAAAATACAAAATTGAAAGAGATTAATTTGTTCAAACTAGTAGGTGATAGAGACATTGTAAAGTCAAACTACAGATCTGATTCTTTGCCTCATATACCAAGAACGCTCAATACATGAGTTACAAATTAAAACCATGTCAAACAGCTGTCCTTTGCAGCTGACAGGGGAAGAAGAGAAAACAGTTTTCTGGCCACAGTTCAGGTCTATCTTGATTTCAATGGAGTAGAAACAATGCTCAGTGGCTTATGGTCTTAATGTCCATAAGCATGAGAAGCAACATACAACTAAGAAAAGAAAGAAGGAACTTTCTGACTTGAAACAAGTATCAGTGACAAATGCTAATAAAAGATTGTGTGTGTGTGTGTGTTTCTTTCTCATCACTTTTTCTTCTGCCAATAATCATAAATGTTTATTTATTGCCTTATGTGCAGTGAACTTTTATCTTTCTTTGACTCAACATCTAAGGCAATGCACACTGGTACACATGGAACACACACCTTCTGCTCAGATGGCCAGCTCTCAAAGGCTCAGGTGTGTGTAGAGAAGAGATCCCGCGATGCTGCATACCACCAAGAAGCAGGCAATGGGCTGCATACAGGCCTAGTTGTTCAACTAATGAGGTGACATTCTGAGGATATATCAGCTCAAGCCCCGCACATCTATCTACATGAAAACATCACTGGAATTTCTGACCAGTTACTCACATCTATCAAAAATTCAAATAAATTAACACCAAACAGTAGCCCATTTGGCAAACTCTGCAACAATGACCTTCAGAAACCAACACCCCAAAGGAAAAAGAAAAGTGTGATGTAAGTAGTTACATATAGTTAATCACAGATTCAGATGTTAGGAATAAAGACACCCCTATCTACTAGCATTGTTATGGCAGACTTTTTTTCTGTCATCTTATTTAGTTTTCACTATGTCCCTATAACAAGATATCATGTTCAGCATTTAAGATGAAAGAAAAAAAACCGCAAGTCTTGGAGAGGGATAAAAACTTGTGCAAAGTTTTGAGATGTCAACAGCAAAAAATAAGCCTTGGAAATCTGTTCTTTCCGATTCCACAACAATTGCATTCATCCTTGAAGTTCTGTGGACAGAGAACTGTGCTAGGACAACTATGGTAAGCCTTGTGAAGGAGTTTAGAAAAGAGATGAGGTGCAGTGAGAAAGATTCCTGAACATCAGACACTCCCACATTGATTTTTAGAAGGAATAAATTGTCAGTATCCACAGTGATGCCCAATAGCCTATTGTGGAGATCCTCAAGACTATGGAACTGAATGCTCGATGGTGGACAGAAAGATTCCCATACCTTCTAAAACAATGGCTTTGTCAACAGCTGAGTTAGTGCTTGTGGAAAGTAATAAATTCTTGATTCACTGTGAGGGTCCAATATTCTCAGACAGCCAGGGCAGTCACAAAGTGACTCTAGGATGCAGCTCTGTGGTGACATGGAAATTAACTTTTGTTGCACTGTAGCCATTTCTGTGAAATGAGGTGACAGCCCTGAATAGCATGGCAGGAACAATATGTGGAAGAGTCTTTATTGTGGTAGCAGCTTTCACAGTGTCATGTCCATCTTACATGGTCAGGCTCCCTCTGTTGCCCTGGAGACAAGGAAAGGCAAGAATTCTCTTCATCATCAAATCATTAGGTGCTGGTCACAGACACACTGTCTCAGCTCCACGTCCTTTGCTTGTCATCTGGTCTAGAAGGATATGTGAGGAATAGAGATGGTTTGATAGGCTGGCTGCAAATACTGAAAACAGGGTCTTTGTGAATATGGACTAGTCCTTCTCAGCCAGGTTTAGAAAGATTTGCCAGTATGAGAAAGGATAGGAGTGTTTCTTCAGACTAAGATACGATGACTCACTCTGATGGAAGACAGGCCATTTCATGTTCATGTGAGATATATGACTAATGAGAGACAGGGCTATGAAAAAAGGACAGCAGGAGGCATCCTGAAACTCTGTGTGACTTTAAGTTGAATGAACAGCCCTGCTCAAGATAAAAGACTAAGATAACAGGGTGACCCACAGGAATTTCTGACACACTCCAATACTGATTGGATAAGCCACAGTGTTTCATGCCTGCACACTACTTGGTTTAACAAAATTAAAACTCCTTAAATATCAAATACATTTCTCTGTGTGTCCCTGGTGTGGAACTTTGAAGCGAAGAATGCAATTGGACACATGAAGTGCCAGCCTTATTGTAGATACACATCTAATCCAGGGGATTCTGAATAGGATCATTCTTGCTCAGGCAAGTGAGTCAGACTTTTTTGTTTTCTGGAAAGGAAAGTGAACACAACAGACAGCTAAGTCACTTTCTTTACTGGAAATACTGGCTAAAATTGAAGACATCCTTTGAATACTGTTCTGCACTTCATCTACCCTGTTGTCCTCATTGGGACTTAAAGCTAGAGGGACCCTTCTAATCCAGGGTTAGTGACTCTATTAGGGTTCATGTCAGTCTGCACATGACTTGGTTTGGCTATGCAATGTACTATGTTGCTTACTTAACATCATACAAGAAAGACACTGGATCCCAGCTTGGATGGCATTCATGTTTGAATGGGCCATTGGCTCTAAGAGGTCAACCATTTAAAAAAGCCTCCATGTGATCATTCTGGAATGATAGATGATAGGTATGTGGAATTGGACACTTGGTATTGTACCGTAAAATCAGTGCAAACATTAACACATGATTCTGTAATAGAATTTCTACATACCATGAGTACATGCCTGACATTCTATTTTTTTTTTTTGGTTTGTTTTTTTGTTTGTCTTTTGTTTGTTTGTTTGTTTGTTTGTTTTGTTTCAAGACAGAGTTTCTCTGTGTAGCCCGGCTGTCTTGGAACTCAACTCTGTAGATCAAGCTGGCCTTGAACTCAGAAATCCACCTGCCTCTGCCTCCCAAGTGCTGGGATTAAAGGCATGCGCCACCACTGCCCGGTGCCTGACATTCCTATATTTGATGCCACATTGAGCTCAATACATAAAGGATTTGAGAACATTTTTTAAATACCAGGATCAACTATAAGATACATATATATCTTGGGTATTTATGTAATAATCTGTTAAGAACATAGGTCTATCTTGAATTTGTTTCCTTGTTTTGCGTGATCTAGAAAATGCTATTCATTTTTCCTCTTATAATAATTTATTTTTATTAAGATTTTTTGTAAAAAGAAAATCCCAACATTCTTTTAAAATTATTACAGCTTGAATCTTACATAAGCTTCCAGAATAAATTATTTATGTTGGAAGACTTACGACTTTATTGCATAAGGATATGTTTGCCTCCTAATGTATTAGAAAATTAAAAATCTCCTACTTTGCCATAATATCTCACAAAAAGCAGAATATTAATTTCCTGTTATTTATGTGCTACAAGTATTATGAAGAAATTTCTCTCAAGACATTTCTTCCTCATTTTCTATCAGAGAATCCTTATCTATTAAGAAGGCTGTATTCTCAGTGTGATGTGCTTTATCCCAGTAACAGAAAGACCACAGTTTTTCAAATACCGCAAAGAGCAAATCTACACAACTGCAACATATTTTTTTCTTCAAGTTTGGGAGTCTTATTCACCATAGGTGAGTGTCATTGAGTGAGACACATAGAACAATAAAGAGCTGATTCAGAATCCCCTGACTTTCAATCTATTAGTCAGATTAATGGAACACATTGGTGCCACTGTTAAATCTTTCCAGTGGCAATCTTCAAAAATTAGGGACTGCCAGTCTAGGGGGAGCAGAAAAACTCTATATCATTTTAAGTTTAACTTCAGCCTACCCGGGAGCTGTTAGAGGTGATTAAAGGAGATTTCCAGCCATTGTATTTAGCCCAGTAGTCTTGAAGTTCAAAAGGTAAAAAGCACTTTTCACCATAAATAAACTGAGAGACAAAATTATTTTCAATGAAGTTTCAATTTCAGTGAAAATAAAGTAGGTAATTACTTTGGCTATTATTGAGGTCACTGCCTTCATTGGCCATCTGGTTTAAGACTAAAAAATAGGTATCATTTGAGACATAGACAGAAATGAGCAGTGTCCGTTGCTTCCTTTTTAAAGTCCTGTAAATTCAGTTAATTCATATATTAACAATCTTCATGCAGCAATTACTGGGGGGGGGGGATGACCTGATGTCCTTTTAGAAGCTGAATAAGTCAGGAGAGTAGGGACTGGGAGAAGGAAAGAAATATGTCATGTCTTACCGCTAATTATCATCGCCACATTTCCATAGTTAGTGCTTTTCATATGATGGTCTGTGGCATAAAACTAGTGCAGGGAAAGAAAGAAAGAAAGAAAGAAAGAAAGAAAGAAAGAAAGAAAGAAAGAGAAAAACAAAAGAAAATGGTGGACCTGGTTTATCTTTCCAGTTTCTATGTTCTTTATATGTGGAACCTAAAACTTTGCTTTCAAACTAGAAACATTATTCCCTAGTAAGGAATAGGATTTAATTTTTTCTGATTTTGTTCTACAGTCTATCATCTTCGAAGGGATCAAAACAATCCAGGAAATTGTGTGGATGATCTTTTAAGTCCTTTCCAATGCATAGTGACTGGTCTATGTTTATTATTTTCTTCTATATTCGAGAAATGTCATTCCTGGATTTTTGTATATGTGTTGCCACTACCTCTTATTGCTGGAACGTATCTAAGGAGAAGCTCCATTTCTTTTCTTTGTCTTCCTTTGCAACCTTTCAAAGATATAAGCATATTGTTCAAAGAGAGGAAGAGATGCTTTTTAATTTGATTTGAGTCTTTTACTTTAGGATAGCTTTTATTCACATATCCTTTGTTAAAAAAAAAAAAACCTCCAGGTTTTGTTGTTCTGTATTTTGCTTTCCTAACACAGAGGCCACTCGCTTCAGGTTGTGCTATTCATTCGGTCTCAAAATAGAACACACACTTTATGAAGGTCTCCTTTTCTGAATCCACAGTTGTCTGATAGGCTTTCAAAATACCCTTGCTGTTGAACAGAGATGTCAACCTAAAAACAGGAGAGTGGGAGCTTGGGGTGGAGCAAAGCAGGCTAGAAAACAAGTTGCCAGGAGGGTAACAAAAACTTGTATTTTCAAACTTGAGGTCATTTCTATTCAGTCAAGTGGTTAGGAATTATTCCCAGTCAAGATTAATGTACAGGTGAAGGGACGGGCTGAGCAGCATCCTCAGCAATTGCTCCTGACAAAATCCATTATACAACGACTCTCACCCTCACAGGGAAATGGGTGTTAAAACATCACTGGAATAGAGGCTGAAGCCACCAACATGGCATGCAGAGCTCTTCCAGAGCAGGGGTTGAGGAGATAGCATTTTAACACAGAGCTGAACAGCTGGGTTCTACTGGCAGAGTATGGATTTTTCTCCTGGGGGTAGTTAAAAAAAGATAATCACAAATCAGACACCTACCCCACCCCCAACTATCCAGAGGGACACTGGAAGTTCAAATGAAGCTATCGTGTGACTCACACACACACACACACACACACACACTCCCACACACACTCCCACACACACCCACACACATACTCCCACACACACACACATTCACACACACACACACTCCCACACACACTCCCACACACACCCACACACACACACACAC
>JADRCH010000271.1:1628937-1713963 GCA_019843965.1 Rhynchomys soricoides | reverse complement strand
CACACACACACACACACACACACACACACACTCCCACACACACTCCCACACACTCACCACTGCACTAATTTTATTCTGATCCTTTCTATTTCTTTAGAACATCAAGAGCAGACAAACACTATCCAAGGCCAGGAGATAAAACCATTTAAAAGCAGTACTCAGAGCAAAGAGCATGTGTGCAAGAATGGGCGGAGACTACTTACAGAGCAAGCAGTTGCAAAGTCACAGATGGCCAGTTTGGTGCTTGTCACAAGCTTCATGTCCATGTGAGTGGTCTAATGACTGAGTCATGCTTGCTCCCAGTCCCTCACTCCTGGTTCCCTAGTCTGCTTGGCTCATTAGTGGCTTTGCTTACCGTGACACATGGTTTCTGTCCTCTCACCTCAGGAAGAACAAGCTGACGTCACATCTGCTTTTCAGGAGATAATATTTCAGCAAGCAGGATCAATTTTGCAATTTGGAATAAGCTTGGCAATTAGGTGACACAAAGAAATCCAATCCTTTCCTATTCAGAATACGAAATAATTCCCTCCATGGCTTGTGGTGTAATATTGACTTCTTACAAATATTTATATACCTGGCATCTTAGCTATGAGGCTTGAGAGAGAAGATTCAGCCCTGTGTGAAAGGAATAGCTCTGATTATTAGAGAATTCCTCCCCACAGCATAACACACTATAGTCCCATGTTATGCCAAGCTAGAAATTAGGAGGCAGGCCAACCACGGAAACAAATGAGGAAAACTGGCCATCCATCACCAAGGAATGATCTCTTCCCTGAGGGGGATTTTCTGCTGGATTGCCAAGTGCATAATATTCCCCCGGAGGAAGGCTGCACACAGGA
The DNA here is from genome assembly GCA_019843965.1 of Rhynchomys soricoides. NCBI lineage: Eukaryota > Metazoa > Chordata > Mammalia > Rodentia > Muridae > Rhynchomys > Rhynchomys soricoides. Next base: position 1,713,121 of record JADRCH010000271.1, on the reverse strand, counting down.
ACAGCACTGTGACACATTTCTTGAAACTTAACTAGCAGTCTTAAAGCCAGAAGGTCGGTAGAGTTTAGTTAAGTGTGAGGTAGAAGCACAATTAAAATCCATCAGAAGAGCTTCAGCAAAGCCCATTATCTCTGTGCTATTTTAAGCCCTTAAAGGATGTGTACTGCATTGGACAACCTTCATTTTAATCAATAAATATGCATGCAGCATGAGCTGTGTCAGCTGCTGTTCTGGATTAGCACCATAGGAAAGGTAGACATACAGACACAGACCTTGAGCTTGAGCTCCCGAGGAGATGGAGAAAAATCACTTGGTGTCCTCAGAAAAGTCCTCTCTAAAAGGATATTGCTTCAGCCAGAGACTTAAAAGAGTCATAAAGACATAGACTAGAAAAAGTCTGACTGATTCCAGAAAGAGTCTTCACCTCCTGCTGAAGCCAGAAGTCAAGGCTGGCCCCTCTCATAACCTGGAAGACAGCAAGTATGGCTGGAGAGTGCTGAGGGGAGGTGGAGAGGAGATGGAGAGCAGCAGGCATTACATCCCTCACTATCCATGAGGCCAGGGCGAGAGGAGTGGATTTTATTCTTAGCCCAGTGGGTCTACCAAGAGAGTGGCATGTTGTCGAAATTTTCATTTAAAAAGAATAACCCTGAGTATTATAGCACTGTGGACGATAGATTTCATGTATCAGTGGGGATACTGATACATGAGGGAGTTAGACCAGTGTTCTAGGCAAGAGGTATGAGCAGACTTGTGCTGTGTTCAGGGGAAAGCAGGTAATGGAATCAGGAGGAGCACGGAAGTCAGTCAGTGCCTGTGTTTGCACTTGGTAGTAAATCTAAATTTCTAGGTAGGTTAGAACAGAGATGTGCTTTTGTGCCTTTGTATTGCCCCTGTCAGGCAGATAGATACCTTGCCCTGACAGTTCCTACCTGATTCTACTTCATGGAGAGAGAAATGAGAACACAAGTAACATCATTCAAAGTCGTGAGTGTTTGTTGATTTCCAGTGTAACGGTCAGTCAGATAAAAGAGCCTAGTGACTATTTCCTCAAAGCAGGTTGATCCCAACCATTGCCATCCATTATCTATGTGAACCTGACAGCTCAGATGCCTGCCTTCCCTCAATCTTGGAGTCTTCATGTGAAACCGCTAGTATGAGGGTACATACCTTATAAGATGAACAGAATTAATTAAATCAAAGCATGGAAACTCCTTTAGAATAAAGGTTAGTACAGATCAAGTGCTCAAAAACCAAATGGTAGCTTTCACATTCTTTTTATCATTTAACATAATTGTGGTGCTTATAATGATATATCAGCATGGTTCCTTTCCATCATTGAACCTAGAGGGACTATATAAAGAAATCATCTTTTAAATATCTCTTCTAAATAAAAGAACTAAGATTTGTTACTCACTAGATGTATCATATTTAACTTCATCTCTTATAAACCTCTCTATAATCAAAATAGTTACCATCTGTGGGCAATCTTTTAATAGATTGGTATCTGTTTCCAGCTCCAAAGCTGTCAAACTGGGTAATAACCCCCTGGAACCAATTTCACACACCTGGGAGCCAAGACTCAAAAAGGTCAATTATCATCTTCAGATCCAAAACTAGTGAGTTTGTGATCTACGATGCAAGTCTCAATCTGTATGACTCACAATCCTTCTTAATTTTCTTTAATCATGGGTAATAGACAGACTTCACCAGGCTACCTCCAACTACCAAATCCATCATTAAAGCAGTCAGGAAATTAGACTTCTCCTTTCTCCTTGCTCCCTGCCCACCTCAGGTTTTCAATGTGCCTGGACTAGTTTCCAATTAAGAATGTTCTGAGCTAAATTCTTAGCCTAGTTAGCATGTATTGATCATGCATTTTGATGTCATTAGTCAAGCCGCCCACGCCAATATGAATTCATTATGGGCTTCTCAAGAAATAACCTGAAATGGCTTGGAAATCACTGGAGCCTTTTTTTTTTTTTTTTCATATGGTCCTTCAATCATTTCCCATTATTCTCACTTTATTGCTCTTGGCGATGTAGTTTGGGCTCTATTGATGTTAGCATTGTAAGCTAAATCTATAGTATATGGTTTGTCACTTGGCCATAAAAATTCATTTATCTTGAAATTTGGGCATGATTCTTCTTTACTGACTGAATTCAATGTCATAAAGTTTTGTTGTAAGAGTTATGTAGTTCTACAAAGAACAAGATACAATTTCAATTTATGATTACTTTGTTTTTTTCTGCTGGATCCTCCAAATAAGACAATGAATTTAAAATAGCAAGTGAATAACCATAATATTAATTAAAGTGTTTTGGCTATATAGGCATTACAGCTAACAAAATCCAAGGATTCTCAGCAGAAAGTTGTAAAAGAAAAATATATCTGTGTTTTGCAAGACTTGATTTTCAAACACTTTACTCCCTGGTCCATGCCAGGCAAAGATTCTAATAATGTTGGGACCCAATGCTTTATGTTTATCAGGTCAGTACCCTTATTCGTCATTCATATCATCAGTGGCCAAAATTCAATAATACCTATAATGCAGGGGGAAATCAAAGGTTTAGGGTAAGTCTGGAAGATTTGGGGTAGTTCTAAAAATGCAGACTTTCTTGTTTGACAAGATTCTCAACCATCCTAATGCTGTGACACTTTGACACAGTTCCTCATGTTGTGGTGGCCCAACCATAAAATTATTTTCATTGGTACTTCATGACTGTAAATTTTCTACTGTTACGAATCATAATGTAAATATCTTTGTTTACCAACGGTCTTAGGCAATGCCCATGAAAGTATTCTTTGAACACCCAGAGGGGTCTCGACTGACAGGTTAAGAACTGCTGTTAAACTATAAAGCAGGAGGCTTCTAAAACATGTTTTTCCAAAAATCAAAATGAGTGATAGCAGCAGGGCGAAGCTCCCATGTTCGAGTTCACACGACAGCCTTGCTCTCAACTCAGTACATTTTGAGGCTTGTTTTTCTTTCTTCCTTCTTAGCACAAATGGAAACATCAGCTTTGTGTTCAGGAAAACTTCTTCCATAGCCTTTTGGAGAACTTGTAAGGGCTGTCAAGTCATAACAAACTAGAGACACATCTTGGCTCCTCAAGATGTGGTATCTCAGATGACAAATAGACTCTGTATCCATGACATTTGTTGCATGACTTTTCCAGGGACAAGGAAAACGATAGTCTATTAGCTACATGTAGAATACCAATGATAGGCCAAATATATGATGCCATTTCAGTTTAGTTTAATAAACCACTGGATTCAATGTGGTTACTTACAGGATTATGGATAAGGGGTGACTTGCATAAGCTTGAGCGTTTCAGGCAACATCATTGAAAATTCCACCAGCATAGGTATCATCCACAAAACCAGTATCCATCATGCTCCCTGCCCAACCTGCAGACTACTACACTGAAAAGTCTCCTCCCCACAGCAATTGCTTATTGCCTATGCTTATTGTCTATTCCCTTGGAAATTGGTCATGTAAGTCTTCTCTCTCTCTCTCTCTCTCTCTCTCTCTCTCTCTCTCTCTCACTCATTTCATGAGCCTTTTTCCTTCTGTTCTCAAGGGAATGTTTCAGTCCTAAGAAAAGAGCTTCATGACAGCCTCCATATTTGCAAAACAGGTGTGCCATGATTTTATCTAGTCTAGCAGTTTTAAAGGTCATACGAATCTTTTCTTGCTTTGCAATCAGTAAATAAACTAGCCATCCAAGTCAGTCATGGCTTAAGACTCTCAGCTAGAGTCTTTAACTTTGTAGGTATACTTGAATTGCATAAAGAGTTATAACCTGGAACATCATTAACCTAATTAAACCTTGGTTTACACCTGAAACAGATGCTAAACAGAATGGGAAGATCTTCAAAACCTTTGTCAGTTTAGGAGCACCTGGTGTAAAAGGTACCACTGTCCAGAAAGCTGTGACTTGGATGCATATGAATGGCCAGATGCAGCCATGAGGGCGACACGCTGGGAATGTGGGATGTGTTGCAGCAGATAGCTTTAGATTAACTACTAAACTTACACTCACTGGTCCTATAAATACACAATCAGAACCCTGGAAGATAAAATCAGATAAGCCAACAGGAGTAGGATCACTCAAATATGAAACAGCACCGCCATCAGCAAGAAAGTGTCTTGTGCAGTGCAGAGCAGGACTTTAACTATTGCCCGAGTTAAGCTAGGATGTCTCTCTTTCCTGTGTACCTTTTCATGAGAATCATGTGACAGTCAATCATGCTTTTAAACCTTAGAGTAAAGTGAGCCAGGATAGAATTCAGTATAGGACCTTAAAGTTTGTAAACATGTAACCATGATCCCTATCTGTAGACAAACAGAACTGGGACACTCACCAAGAAAGACAGGTACCACACTCTGGGCAGGTTCATATGGATAATTCCCTGTCACTCAGCCCAAACATGTTTCCCCAGTCTTTCTCTGTTTGCTTTAATCCTCCCTTTAAGCTACTATCCTTCTTCCCAAAAGTCAAAAAATAGAAGCAAAATGTACAGAATGCTACTAAGGGGAGGGACTTCTCTGAAACCTACACTTGGAGGCAGCAATGAAAAGTCAGACTGCTTTCACTTATGCTTCAGGAATGATGTCCTCTTGGAAATGTAGAGATTTTCTGACAAATCATAATTTGAAAACTGAAAAGTTACTGAGAATTTCCTGTGACATATCAGACAAAAACATGGATGCATAGGAAGGATTCCAAGATAAAAGATACGCCTAAGGTTACAGAAATAAAGGAGATATCTGCTATCCTGGAGGAAAATGCCTGCAAAGGTCCCCGTGGTGACGAGCAACCGATCAGTGTGGACAAGGAAAGCTGCAAAGCAATGGCCTCCCTCCAATAGCTTGCACTGTGGTTCAGAAGACAAGAAATGCACATGGGCAAGGAATATTTGTCACAGGCTTAGAAAATCCCAGAAGACTGACTGTCTATACGTCAGGAATTGTTCTGTTCTATTTATACATATTAAGTCATTTAATCTACATAACAGTCTTTGGGGTAGACTTCAGGTATAAAATTAACCATATTATGAATTAAACAGTGATTGGCTGACTGACACACACAACCATCCAGTTCTTGTTCAGAGGAACCAAAGTTTAAATCCCAGTTCTTTCAACTCCATCTACACACACATCAATGCATGTCTCACTCTCTACACTATCTGCATGTACCTTCAAAGGTGGGACAACTTCTGTGGGTTCAGACAATCAGGGATGTCTTTCTGCTGGAGCTTATCAAGAAACTGAACCTTGATGAATGGATGAAAAATTTAGGGAAGAGCAGAGGCACCAAGTCAGGAGAGCTGGGCACACTAAAGGATCAGCAGAATAATGGGCAAAAAGCCATTACTCCTAGTTTAGTATCTGCTGCTCTACCACCATGGTCTTTGGGTAAGATCCATAGGTTGCCATAAAGTAGAAATAATCAGTACTCATATTGATAATATACTGATACTGATACTGATACTGATACTGATACTGGTCCTGTCCATTCTTCCAGGCCATGGGAATATTCAATAAGATGACGTTATAGCATATGTAAATTTTCTGGTTCTTTAATTTTAATTGTATGGACACCAGTGTGAGCTTGTGTACATGTGTGTTTGCTAGCAGCAGAAAGGCTGTTTCGTACAGCCAAAGCAAATGATAGGAAGAACCTAATCACATCCCGAGGGACCCTGGCTACACTGTTATCCAATTAGCGGTGGGGGGCCACTGAAGGTTTCAAGGGAGAGAAAGAGTGGAGGGCAATGTGAAAACACTTTCTGAAGAAACGCAATCTGGCTGTAGCACTTCTGCACAGTTTAATTTAGGGGCGAAAGAACAGACACAGTTGGGAAGCTATTTTAGAAGCAAGAAGGAAGCGATGGATATGGAATATGTGAATTTTTTCTATATAATTCATTTATTCATTCACTCAAAAATACTCAGATATTCATTGAGCACAGTCTGTTACAAGGTGCTGTTCTGGGCATTGAATACCAAAACCCAGCATAGGCAGAATCTTTATCTTCGTGCAGTTTACATTTTAGGAAAATCTTATTAGCTTTATTTGGGGCATAAATTCAAAACATAAAAAATAATAATAAAATAAACCTGGAAGAAAGCAAACGGTGTAGAGCAAAGCATTTTAAACATGTCCTGTGATGACTCTTGCCCAACTCCACCCAAATCTTTCTTATTCATGCTAACCTAACCTTGGTAAGGCTTCATCTGCTTTAGACAGAAACTAACATCTTTTCTCTGCACTTTAAATAATACACACAGGCTCCCAGTTGAATCCAAGCCAATCCATGCTCTTTCTCTTTCCGCATCTGTATCTGATGTCCCTGAAGACACCACTTTTACATGTGTCTTGCCAGACACATTTTCTTCATTGAAGTATCTCTGCCACCTCCTAACATGCCCCAGCTTTACTCTTCATAGCAAGAGCTTTCAAATGTCACTCAGATCCCTTCTGGGACTTCATTGCACCGCCAGGTTCTGCTTTAAATACCTTTTGCTTAACCAGCTGGGAAACAGCTCCTGTAGCTCTCAGGACAGGACTCTGCGTACTCTTCCCCGTCCTGTTTGAAGTTCAGTTTTTAAAAGTTCTATTCCATGAAGTGAAGAAGCACAACTCACAAGTTGGTTTAGCATCCCATGAAACCTTTTTCTTAAGTGAGGGCTTTTATCAGGTTTTCTCTCACTTAGAGAAACACAAACGATCTTCAGTGGTAAACAGTTCATCTATCACTGAAGGGATTGTAGGAGTGAGAGACAATTTTATTTTTTTTCTTTTTCAGTTTGGCAAGAACTTATCAGGCACCAAGGAAGCTAAGCTAGAATTTATTAATGATAAAGGTGAACTGGAAGACACAGAGGCTGTTAGACATACTGTTTCTTAGGTGATGGGTCTGTCTCTCTCTTTGTCTCTCTCTCTCTCTCTCTCTCTCTCTCTCTCTCTCTCTCTCTCTCTCTTTCTCTCATAGGACTTAGAGCAGTGCCTGATGGTTACAAAGAGTTTGAAAGGGAGAGGCATCAGTAATCCCAAATTGAGAGCCCAGAGTAACGATGTCCACATTTAAACCTATACCTTTGGATACTACCATTATAGGCAATTAAATATTAAGCCTTATATTTCAAATTTTGAATGACACAGGAATTTGTAGATGGAAAAGGGCATGAGCTTCTGTAGTCCACACTAATATTTCTGAAAAGATTTGCTTAGGAGTCTTTTCATAATTGTCACCTCTTTGTCCTTTAACTTCTGTAAAGTATTTTAGAAAAATTAAATATTTGAGCTCCAGTGCAGTGGCAAATGCATTTCAGAAATTAGCAATCATTTTCACTCAGAGTCGGGCATCCCTAAATGAGTCCTGTCATCATTTTATACATTCTCGTGATTCCATAATGCTGTTTTCCTCACCTTGAATTTATTGACACCAATTCATTTTGCTTTGACATTGGCATTAACAAGGAAATGGCTTTGTTTCATCCTGACATTATAAAATCACCTCTTAAGACTTAGTTTGACATTGGCAGGAGGTGGACAAGAGTGAATTACAGTGATTCCCAGAGAAAAAAAAATCATTAAGAAAAGTTACTGCTGTGTGATTTCAGTAGCAATTTTTCATACTTAAATATCCCTGCTGTTTAGAAATCCTAAGAGGGCTTAGACCATATTTAGAACTCTCTTGCCAAGTATACATCCAAAAAAATTAAGTCTCTAAGGAGACATTTGGCTATAGCTTGACAAACAGGAAACTCAAATTATATTTTAGATTTATAAAATACTCAAAGGCATTAAAATTCTCTCTTTACAACACACCACACACACACACATACACACACACACACACACACACACACACACACACGAACATGTACACATGGGTACTAATCATCTCCTTTCAGCTGTATAAACTTGTGTTTCTTAACAATGGATATCAAAGGCCCATGATAGGTTCTCTGCCGCCTCCTCCTCCTCCCCCTCTTCCTCCTCCCCCTCCTCCTCCTCCCCCTCCTCTTCCTCCTCCTCCTCAAGATGTACAATAACGTACAAATTTGTACTCATCACAGTACGGGGTAATATAGATTTTCTTTCATAATCCCTACATCATTTTAATACAACATCTTCTTGTTACTGTTTGTGCTATCTCCATAACAGGTGTGCAACTCCCTCCTACGTGAGTAGCTCCATCCAGACTTTTAGCCTGTGCTCCAAATTTAACTAATCACCTTCCCAAGTGAAAAAAAAAAAAAAGTTACTAATTTCCTTCAAAGTCTCTAACATACCTGTTCTCTCGCATCATATTACTCACAATGCTCTGGACATGACAAGAATTGATGTGTGGTGCTTAATAAAAAGTGAGAGAAATGTTTCTGGAACCTTGTCACCAAATACTGGCCATCTTTGCTTTCTCCTCTCCCAACCCTTCCCCAGGTGTATATATATTTTTTGATACTTTATTTACACTTCAAATGTTTCCCCCTTTCCAGATCTCCCCTTTGGAACCTCCCTATCCCCTCCCCCCTCCCCTGCCTCTATGGGTGTATTCCCCCACCCACCCACTCCAGACTTTTCTCCTTGGCATTCTCCTATACAGGAGCATCTAACATGCACAGGCCCAAGGGCCTCTCCTCCCCCTGATGGCTAACAAGACCCTCCTCTGCCACATATGTGGCCAGTACCATGGATCTCTCCCTGTGTGTTCTTTGGTTGGTGATCCAGTCTCCAGAAGCATCGGGAGGTCAGGCCAGTGGAAACTGTTGCTCCCTCCATGGGGCTGCCAACTCCCTCAGCTCATTCAGTCCCTTCTCCAACTCCTCCATCTGGGACCTCACACTCAGCCCAGTGGTTGCTGTGAAGTGACTCTTGGGTATTCCGAACTTTTGGGCTAATAACCACTTATCAGTGAGTACATACCGTCTTCATTCATTCCATCTTTCATCCTGCGTTACCTCGCTCAGGATGATATTTTCCACTTCCATCCATTTGTCTGAGAATTTCATGAAGTCATTATTTTTAATAGCTAACTAATATTCCATTGTATACATGTACAACATTTTCTGTATCCATTCCTCTGTGGAGGGACATCTGGGTTGTTTCCAGCTTCTGGCTATTATAAATATAGCTGCTATAAACATAGTGGAGCATGTGTCTTTATTACATGTTGGAGCACCTTCTGGGTATATGCCCAGGAGTGGAATAGCTGGGTCCTCAGGTAGTATTATGTTCATTTTTCTGAGGGTCTGCCAAAATGATTTCCAGAGAGGCTGTATCAGCTTGCAATCCCACCAATATTGGAGGAGTGTTCCTCTTTCTTCACATCTTCACCAGCATCTGCTGTCACCTGAGTGTTTTATCTTAGTCATTCTGACTGCTGTGACTTGGAATCTCAGAGGTGTTTTGATTTGCATTTCACTGATGACTAAGGATGTTGAACATTTCTTTAGGTGCTTCTCAGCTATTTGAGTTTCCTCAGTTGAGAATTCTCTGTTTAGCTCTGTTCCCCAATTTTTGATAGGGTTATTTGGATCTCTGGAGTCTAATTTCTTGAGTTCTTTGTATATGTTGGATATTAGCCCTCTATCAGATGTAGACTTGGTAAAGATCTTTTCCCAATCTGCTGGTTGTTGTTTTGTCCTATTGACAGTGTCTTTGCCTTACAGAAGCTTTGTAATTTCATGAGGTCCCATTTGTCGATTCTTGATCTTAGAGCACAAGCCGTTGGTGTTCTGTTCAGGAACTTTTCCCCAGTGCCCATGTGTTGGAGAATTTCCCCCACTTTCTCTTCATTAGATTCAGTGTATCTGATTATATGTGGAGGTCATTGATCTACTTGGACTTGAGATTTGTACAGGGAGATGGGAATGGATCAATTCACATTCTTCTTCTACATGTAGACCTCCAGTTGAACAAGCACCACTTGTTAAAAATGCTGTCTTTTCTCCACTGGATGATTTAAGCTCCTTTGTCAAAGATCAAGTGACCATATGTGTGTGGGTTCATTTCTGGATCTTCAGTTCTATTCCATCAATCTACCTGCCTGTCACTGTACCATGCAGTTTTTATCACTACTGCTCTGTAGTACAGCTTGAGGGCAGGGATGCTGATTCCCCTAGAAGTCCTTTTATTGTTGAGAATAGTTTCTGCTATCCTGGGTTTTCTGCTATTACATATGAATTTGAGAATTGCTCTTTCTAAATCTATGAAGAATTGAGTTGGAATTTTGATGGGGATTGCATGGAATCTGTAGATTGCTTTCAGCAGGATGGCCATTTTAACTATTTTAAGCCTGCCAATCTGTGAGCATGGGAGATCGTTCCATCTTCTGAGGTCTTTGATTTCTTTCTTCAGAGACTTGAAGTTCTTGTCATACAGATCTTTCACTTGTTTGGTTAGAGTCACACCAAGATAGTTTATATTTTTTGTGACAATTGTAAAGGATATCATTTCCCTAATTTCTTTCTCAGCCTGTTTATCCTTCGGGTCTAGGAAGGCTACTGATTTGCTTGAGTTAAATTTGTATTCAGCCACTTTGCTGAAGTTGTTTATCAGCTGTAGCAAATCTCTGGTGGAGTTTTTCGGGTCACTGAAGTATACCATCATATCACCTGCAAATAGTGATATTATGATTTCTTCCTTTCCAATTTGTACCTCTTTGACCACCTTTTGTTGTCTTATTGCTCTAGCTAAATGTTCAACCACTATATTGAATAGATAGGAAGAAAGTAGGCAGCCTTGTCTAGTCCCTGATTTAAGTGAGATTGCTTCAAGTTTCCCTCCATTTAGTTTATTGTTGGCCACTGGTATGCTGTATATTGCTTTTACTATGTTTAGGTATGTTCCTTGAATTCCTGATCTATCCAAGACTTTTATCATAAAGGGATGTTGAATTTTGTCAAATGCTTTTTCAGCATCTGATGAAATGACCATGTGGTTTTTTTCTTTGAGATTGTTTATGTAGTGTATTACATCAATGGATTTCTGGGTATTGAACCATCTCTGCATCCGTGGGATGAAGCCTACTTGATCATGGTGAATGATCTTTTTGATGTGTTCTTGGATTCAGTTTGCAAGAATTTTATTGAATATTTTTGCATCAATATTCATAAGAGAAATTGGTCTGAAGTTTTCTTTTATGGTTGGGCCTTTGTAGTGTTTTGTTATCAGTGTAACTGTGGCCTCCTTGAATGAATTGGGTAGTGTTCCTTCTGTTTCTATTTTGTGGAATAGTTTGAAGAGTATTGGTCTTAGGTCTTCTTTGAAGGTCTGATAGAATTCTGCACTGAACCCATCTGGTCCTGGGTTTTTTTGGTTGAGAGACTTTTAATGACTGCTTCTATTTCTTTAGCAGTTATGGAACTGTTTAGATGGCTTATCTGATCCTGACTTAACTTTGGTATTTGGTATCTGTCTAGAAACTGGTCCATCCAGATTTTTCCATTTTGTTGAATATAGGCTTCTGTAGTAGGATCTGATGATTTTTTTTAATTTCCTCAGAATCTGTTGTTATATCTCCCTTTTCATTTCTATATTTGTTAATTTGGATACTGTCTCTGTGCCCTCTGGTTAGTCTGGCTAAGGGTTTATCTATCTTGTTGATTTTCTCAAAGAACGAGCTCCTGGTTTTGTTGATTTTTGTATCATTCAATTAGTTTCTACTTGGTTGATTTCAGCCCTTAATTTGATTATTTCCTGCCTTCTTCTCCTCTTGAGTGTATTAACTTCTTATTATTCTAGAGCTTTCAGGTGTGCTTTTAAGCTGCTAGTATATGTTCCCTCCAGTTTCTTTTTGGAGGCACTCAGAGCTATGAGTTTTCCTCTTAACACTGCTTTCATTATGTCCCATAGGTTTGGGTATGTTGTACTTTCATTTTCATTAAATTCTAGGAAGCCTTTAATTTCTTTCTTTATTTCTTCCTTGACCAAGTTATCATTGAGTAGAGCATTGATCAGCTTCCATGTTTATGTGGGCTTTCTGTTGTTGTTGCCATTGAAGACCAGCCTTATTCCATAGTGATCTGATAGGAAGCATGGGATTATTTCAATCTTCTTATATCTGTTGAGGTTTGTTTTGTGACCTATTATATGATCAGTTTTGGAGAAGGCACCATGAGGTGCTGAGAAGAATGTATATTCTTTTGATTTAGGATGAAATGTTCTATAGATATCTGTTAAATCCATTTGGTTCATAACATCTGTTAATTTCACTGTGTCTCTGTTTAGTTTGTGTTTCCAAGATCTGTCTATTGATGAGAGTGGGGTGTTGAAGTCTCTCAGTATTACTATGTACAATGTGTGCTTTGAGTTTTAGTAAAGTTTCTTTTATGAATATGGGTGCCTTTGCATTCAGGGCATAGATGTTCAGAATTGAGAGCTCTTATTGGTAGATCTTTCCTTTGATAAGTTTCCTTATAGTTTTTGATGACTTCTGGGTGAAAGTCGATTTTATCCAATATTAGAATGGCTACTCCAGCCTGTTTCTTGGGGCCATTTACCTGTAAAATTGTTTTCCAGTCCTTTACTCTGAGGTAGTATTTGTCTTTAACATGTAGGCGCATTTCCTGATGCAGCAAAAATGCTGAATATTGTTTATGGATCCAGTCTGTCAGTCTATGTCTTTTTATTGGGGAATTGAGTCCATTGATGTTAAGAGATATTAAGAAATAGTGATTGTTGCTTTCTATTATTTTCGATGTTACTTTTTATTTTTGTGTGGCTATCTTCTGTTGAGTTTGTTGAAAGATAACTTTCTTGCTTTTTCTAGGGGGTAGTTTCCCTCCTTGAGTTGGTCTTTTCCATCTATTATTCTTAGTAGGGCTGGGTTTCTGGAAACATATTGTGCAAATTTGGTTTGTCATAGAATATTTTGGTTTCACCATCTATGATAATTGAGAGTTTTGCTGGGTATAGCAGCCTGGGCTGGCATTTGTGTTCTCTTAGAATCTGTATGAGATCTTCCCAGGATCTTCTAGCTTTCATATTCTCTGGTGAGAAGTCTGGTGTAATTCTGATAGGTCTGCCTTTAGATGTTACCTGACCTTTTTCCCTTACTGCTTTTAATATTCTTTCCTTATTTTGTGTATTTGGTGTTTTGACTCAAATGTGACAGGAGGAATTTCTTTTCTGGTCCAATCTATTTGTAGTGCTGTAGGCTTCTTGTATATTTATGTTCATCTCTTTCCTTAGGTTAGGGAAGTTTTCTTCTATAACTTTGTTGAAGTTATTTATTGGCCCTTTAATTTGGGAATCTTCACTCTCTTCTATACCTATTATTCTCAGGTTCTGTCTTCTCATTGTATCCTGGATATCCTGGAGGATTTGGGTTAGGAGCTTTTTGCATTTTGCATTTTCTTTGACTGTTGTGTCATTGTTTTCTATGGTATCTTTAGCACCTGAGATTCTCTCTTCTATCTCTTGTATTCTGATGGTGATTCTTGCATCTATGACCCTTGATCTCTTTCCTAGGTTTTCTAACTCCAGGGTTTTCTCCCTTTGTGATTTCTTTATTGTTTCTATTTCTATTTTTAATTCTTAGATGGTTTTGTTCATTTCCTTCATCTGTTTGATTGTGTTTTCCTGTAATTCCACCTGTTTGGTTGTGTTTTCCTGAAATTCTTTAAGGGATTTTTGTGTTTCCTCTTTAAGGGCTTCTAGCTGTTTCTCTGTGTTCTCTTGGATTTATCTAAGGGAGTTATTTATTTCCTTCTTAAAATCTTCTATCATCATCATCATGAGATGTGATTTTAAATCTGAGTCTTGCTTTTCTGCTGTGTTGGGGTATCCAGGGCTTGCTGTGGTGGGAGAGCTGGGTTCTGATGATGCCAAGTAGCCTTGGTTTCTGTTCCTTATGTTCTTGCTCTTGCCTTTTGCAATCTGGTTATCTCTGGTGTTATCTGGTCTTACTGTCTCTGACTGTGGCTTGTCTTTCCTGCAAGCCTTGGTGTCAATACTCCTTGAAGACCAGTTCTCTCTGAGAGGAATTTGGGTATGGAAAGCTGTGGTACCAGGTCAGCTCTGGGGTGCCAACAGAAACCAGAAGTATCTAGTCCCCAGCTCTCCCTTGGTTCCTGTATCCTGATGACTCTGCAAGGGTCCCTCTTGATCCAGTGAATTTGAACAGAAATGGTGGTCTTGCCTGTGTTTGAAGGTGTGTTGGCATGCCTGGGATACCAGCTCTCTCCTGGCACTATTTGAGTATGGAGCCTTGTGTCACAGGATCCGCTCCCCGGCCACTGAAAGAAACCAGACGACCACTCCTCAGTCTCCTTGTCCTGGGGATTCCAGGTGGGCCCCTCTAAGCAGACAGGCTTGCCCACATTCCTGGGAGTCTAGCTTTCTCCTGGCACTATTTGTCTAGAGACCCAGGCAGAGGTCTCTAGTCACAGATGGAAACCAGAAGACTCCTTCCCCCAGCTGTTTCCTCAGTCCCTGTGTCCCAAGGATTCTGGTCGAGTCCCACTGAGCAGTGGTACTCATCTTATCCCCTCTCATAGGCTTTTCCACACTTCTGGGAGGCTAGCTTTCTCCCAGCACTATTTGGCCATGGAGCCCAGGTGGCCCAGGCAGAGATCTCTGCCACAGATGGCTCCCAGGTATATTTTGAATCATCAAAGGACGAAACCTTAATACATATCCCTGCCCTCCTATTGCTAATGTTTTCTCCTCATAAAACACGGTGGAAAACCTCTAACACATCACAGTATTGGACCTGAGTTCGAGTGATAGATACCTCCAAGTGATTTTTCCAAGTGCCCCTGGTTTGCTTCTCCCATGCCCTGTCAATCTTTCACGTGCTCCTCCCTTCAAAGCATACCTTGTGACCACCTTCTCAGAGTTGCTTTAGCAAACACACCTAGCTCTGACTTCAGATGACTGAAATGAGATCATGAAGGGAAAATTCCTTCCATGTCTTGCCCTCTGACCTTAAAGCTTTCCACATTCAGGAATCTGTGCCTGTCCATTTCCCTGCTTATCTGTCCCAATATCTAACATATTCTTTACTTACTAATAGTCATGGGTCATTCATAAAGTGGCAGAGGGAAAACTAGCTAAATTTACCTATTTACCTAATAAATTTCTATTGAGCAAAAAGTTTGTGCCTGAGACAATTTTGCATCCTGATGTAGCTAGTGAACAGGAAACAGGTAACCAGGGAAGTTCACCATTTATAAAGGTAGAAGGTTAAAGTCCTCTAAGCTCAAGCTTCTTAACAGAGGTTTTAAGTTGGTTTAAATACAACTGTGACTCTCTCTACCTGGAAAAGAGGTAGTATATTTTATCTCAGCAAGTACTGTAGCCTGAGCATCAAAGACAACATTGTCTAGACATTTGCTCTGTCTTCACTAGTTACCAAAATCAGTGGACATTTATCTTCAGATACTGTTGACTTCAGGAAGTTCTGCTGGTTCCCTTCTTGCCATAGACTGTGGAATGCTTGGTAAAAGAAGGACCCGGTGTATTGAACACTTGTTATGAGTTTGGCACCACGTAGAAACTCACTCATTTGTCTAAAATGTTTTGGGACACTTAGGATAATTGGCAGCATTATTATAAAAAAATTAATATCACAAATACTAAATTTTGTGGAATGTGATGGTGGAATTCACTTATGAAATGAATTGCTT
The DNA here is from genome assembly GCA_019843965.1 of Rhynchomys soricoides. NCBI lineage: Eukaryota > Metazoa > Chordata > Mammalia > Rodentia > Muridae > Rhynchomys > Rhynchomys soricoides. The sequence goes on along the minus strand of JADRCH010000271.1, from coordinate 1,697,475 downwards.
TTATCATTTCAGTAAAACTACTTTTCTAAAAAATAATACATTCTTTTTATGTTAAACTACTATATATTTCTTCAATACAAATTTGGAAAGAATAAAATAGTATAAAAACAGAATTTAAATTGATAAAAATCAATTCCACTCTCAACAGCCAGAAATAAACATGGGTCATATTTGGTTACAATTTATCCCATATGCTTTGCTAAGGCTTTCATTATATAAGATGTGGAAAGCAGAACAGATCTGCATTTATGGAGCAGGTCACGGATAGACATCTCAACATGGGAGAACAGCCTGCATCTGCTTGTCTCTTGACACAATGACTTGTACTTGGGAAGGATGAGCTATTCCCAGATGTGTGTTGCCCTTGGGTGTGAAGATGCCTCCCACGACAGCCTTCTTTCACCTTCAGCCCAGAGTAGAGGTTGCACCTTTTCATTAGATGAGAAAAGTATCTTTTGTGATACCAAAGGAGAAAATCTGTGATTTCTCAGTACTGTCTTTATGGGCACCTTGCCTATGTCTGTGTCGGAAAGTGTTGACCTAAATAGGATTTCAATACACCATTAATGATCACTTTGGGAAAGGTGTCCAGCCTTAGGCTTGTAGAATTTGCCGCAAATTAATTCTTTCTCAACATCAGTTAAAGGTTTTTGTTTTGCAGGCTGTAAAGCAAAGCCTTTAAGGCATGTAGATGGTGCTTCTTCCTCCTGCCTTGGAGTTACCTGTCATCTCTCCACATCTGCTAAGATAATACAGACTGTAGATATGTCTCCTTTAAAATAAATGGGGCTTTTTATGGTGTTGTAAGCAGCGTTTTCCTAGGTTGCACAAGAGAAAAGATCACTCCCATAACAAGTGCTTGGCTAACAGATGAACCACAAGAGGATGGCTGCTCCCTCAGGTCAGAACCTGCTGTCCCTGATTAAGGAGATGAGACATGGCTGTCCACTGAGCTGACAGCCTCCACACAGCTCCTGACAGACTAGCCCTTCAACCCTGCTCCTTGAGTTTCTTGCTTTGAAATCAAGCAGACTGGATGTTATCACATAAGGGCCATGCTTGGCACCACCACTGTTCCTGAAAGGGACAGCATAGGTTGAAAGAGAGAGAGCAATCAGGGTTCCTTCCATATGATGACTTTGAGATTTCAGCCTATTGTTTCAGTCTCTGTCTGGTTCTCCCTAACCTTCAACACTAAGTGGGAAAAGGTGAGTTGGGGTGCAGGTTGGTGGTTCTCCACACCCTCCCCAACATACACCTTTGTTTCTCTGGATGCATACCACATTCCTGTATGCTGACTGACGCAGATGAACACGCATAAATGAGTACAAATTTCACCTCGGAGAGAAAGGGCAATGCCATTCCAAAGTGACCTTGCAAGACTCTGTGGAGTACACAGCAATTGAATACAAATGTTCACCGACCACATGCTTTGCTCCAGGCTCTCTCAAGATTCATATCCACAGAATGTATGCAGATGCCGCCTTCAAGGGAGGGCATCCGCTTTCCTCCTCACTTCAGGTTTCTTGGATTGGAGAAGTAAGGAATTCATTACCCTGACCGAATTAGAACCTTGCTCATCCACCCTGAATTTTGTGCCTTAAGGAGACTGGAGAGAACCAAACACTAACAAAGCCTACTTGGGTTGTACTTTGTCCTCTGTAGAACATTCCCATACAATCCATCCAAAGCATCCCAGCATGAGGTGGGTGAACAGGACAGGTGCTATTTTCTCTGCTTTAGAAGTGAAGAACGAGAGCGCCAAGAGGTTAACTGATTTCCTCACATTCACTCACCACATTAACCATAGAGATGAGACTGGAATACAGAATCGAATTCTCACCCTACTTTATGCTGCCTGTCCATATGAGAGACAAAACTCTATCTTGTTCCTAGGGCTGCCAACTTAGACTACTAGGCAAATCAGATCAAATGAAAATAGTTACTAACCATATCATCAAAAACTCATAGAAATACACAAGTCCAGTCATCTTATCAAGCCAGATATCTTATCAAATGAGGGAGAAATTTCTGATTATTTTCTTTTGTGGTGATAGGCTTCCTATCAAGAATAGTCGTGCAGGGCTGGTGAGACAGATATGGTAAGACAGCACTTGCTTTGCCAGACTGATGGCCTGAGTAAGATTCCCTAGAATCCAGCCAAAGGAGGCCAGGCATGATGACACAAGCTTGTTAACCCCAGTGCTCAGGAAGAAGAAGCAAGAGGATCCTTGAAGCTGCCTGGGCAATTGGCAGTGCATACTTGGAAAGTTCCAAGAGAATGAGAGACCCTGCCTCAAAAAAATTGGTAGACATTAGAAACAATACTCAGGGCTGGACTCTTCTTAATGTTGTAGTTTTCACAGAATGACAAGCCACATGCACACATGTATATCAGCATCATTAGTCTAGCCCAATATAAAGGCAATGTATATGTATATGCATATGTATATGTATATAGTTAAAAGACTGATGGACAGATGTCACTAGCCAGTTCATGGTAAGGTCAATGTCTCGAAGTAAAAGTGTGACTATCTGAACCTGAATTCAGGATTAATGGCTCCTAACCAATTTTCCTACCATGCCATGCCATCTCTCATGAACACATGTAAGTAAAAGGTGGGGAATATAGTTGGTGTGCCTAGAACTTGCTCCCAAACTCTGCTGCAGTCTGTAAAGTTTTTGCCGTACCTCAGGATCTAACCTGCATGTTCTATTTTCTGTCTTGCTCACAATATAGTAAAAGAGGCACAAAGGCTGTTTAAATGGGTCATAATATGGCTCTTCAGCTCCCGCTGCCAGCTCTCAAACACCTGCATAAGACCTCAGTGCAGTACGCATGCCTTTGTTATTACCCTGTTTGGTGGAGGTTATTTGCTCTTTGACGTTTCTTTGCAAAGGATGGGAACAATTTGGAACATCTTTCCCTCAGCGATCCTGGGCTTGGTTCAGGTGGTGAAGGTAGAGGTCACTTTATTAATACAGCCATCAAGGAAAGCTGTCATGGTAACACATTGCATCGATTCCTTGAAGTACAGGAGACAAAGCCAAAAAGAGAAACTTTCAAGTCTATAAATACAGACCCAGCATTGCTCAAGCATAGCAGCAGCTCACGGGCAGGGCCAGCCTAAATGTATAGCTTTGAACCAAACACAAACACAGAAAGAAATCTCTTTGGTAATGCAGTGGATCATTGTGACCATGTGGGAATACGTGACCTTTTCAGTTTCTAAAGGAAAATGGAATAGGACAAAAAAATAACAGTAAGTCCAGAATATATGGGAACATTTTCTAAGTCTGCTTTTTGACGTTTCAGACAAGACTAATAGAAGGGAAAGAATTCTAGATTTTGTAACTTATATTTTGAAAATACTTTGTTGTTTGGGAAGAGCAGATTATATAGTGTTCAAGAACACGCACATACCTATATATACAAATTCACATATAAAAACACACATACACATACTTATACATATATACACACATGTGCATGCATAGATACCCATCACATGCACATACATATATTTATACATACATATATATGCACACATAGATATGCATCACATGCATTTGCACACATATACACATACAATGCACATCTACATGCTCTCCCCACCACTTACACAAGTATGCACACATCCAACCCCCCCACACACACACACACAAAAACTAAACCAAAAAAACCTTAAGAACCTGAATAATTTAGTGACATTTTTCTAGATTTCCTCATGTAAGGTCTAAGAAAAAACAAAAGTAATAAAGAAAATAGTGCTCAATCCTACTTTCTTCCTGTGAAGTTAGGAGTAGTTTTACAGATCGTGGCAATTCTGAGACCTTGTTTGTCTGCTTTTGTGTCTTGTTTACCAAAGCTATAAGCAGAGCTAACTTAATACGTTTCTGACTCCAGCTTATCCACTAAGATTTCACACTTCATCTTCTGGCCACACAACTCTGTTTCAGTCTCACATTAATACAATAATCTCATCTGCCAATGTCTTCTGGTTATCATTGGTACACTATTAGAAAGCATTCCAAAGACTGGAGTATCAGAAGGTAACAGATCATGTGGTATTATATTAGCCATGCCATAAATTACTCTTATCAACAGTAAAAAGAAAATTTAATAAAGGGAACCCTACACAAAAACAGTCATGCTATTACCAAAGGAATGTCAGTTCTTTCTGCATCTGACTCAGACTTTACCATAACATAAAGAATTGTATCAACAAAGTATCTATTCATATCCTGTCCTTGGACAAAGATTATATAAGGGATTTAAAAGTGAAGCTTCCTGATTACTGAAATAAGAAGCCACTTTATAGTCAATAACAATAAAGAAAGTCTAGATAAACTTAAAATAAATATTGCCAACTAAATTCTGTTTCAGGGATCATTTCTGTAGTTCATTATTAAATTCAGTTTGAAGCTGATCCATATAGAAAAAAAATTCCAAATAGAGAGATAACTGAAAATTTACATTAGGTAAAATTTTCCAGCTCTTTAATCTACAATTTCATACAGTACAGAACAGAAAGATCATGAACATTGTACTGGGGTTTCATTCTCATGCCAGCTCCACAAGTTAATGATGGATGCCTAGAACTTTGTAATGAAAAGGATTCTACAGTTCAGTACAAAAGAGTACCATTATTAATTAGCAACATTCCACTTTAGTTCGTTTTGTGTAACCATAACAGAATGTCACAGACTAATTTATAATAGTAAATAGATATTTATGAGCTAAAGATCGAGTTTTTATCATAAAGTTCTAGTATTTTATCATAAAAGGCTGGAATTCATCACATTCAAAGAGAAATCCCCATTAGCTCATCATGTGTGCATTAGTTCATTCTTAATCATACTTTGGAAAGGTCCCACTTTTATAAGAATGTTACAATGTCAACTTAAGTTCAACATGAGTTTTGAAGAAACCGAACTTTGAAACCACAGCAGTCTCCTATGCCTGGGAAGACAGAAATGATGCTATAGATGTCAACGGGATTCTCACTCTCAGCCTAGACCTTTGGCATTTCTACTTTTATTTTTGTGTGACCTGATTTGAATTTTGATCTCCATTATCTCAGTAGAAGTCTAGAAGTTGGAACAATTCAGAAATGTTATTAACAGATATCTCTGCCCCATCCATGTAGTTTGAAATCACATTAACTAGGAGATGTAGTGTGAAATGTATTATCTAAGGAATGGTTCCATCACTTCCAGACATGGAGTCAGCCATATCTAAAGGTGCAGACCATTGTACTATCTAAGACCATTCGCCATGCTTCTCCAGACTCTTCTCTTCTATACAAAGTGCAATATTCATGGACTAACACTCAAGCTCTACCCTAAACTGATACGATCTAGATCTTCTCTAGGTGGTATGAAATGTGGCTGTGAATGATGGTACCACTGCTTCAGTGGCAGTAAAGAGCAAATCTCAAGGCAAGGATGCCTTTGGATCCTCCTCTTCTTCTGCTGTAAGCAGTATTAAGATTATCCACTCTAGCATTTCTGTGTTATCTACATTCACATTCTTTCATTCTAATGGCTGTGCATCTGAAAACTCGATGTTATTTTGATCTAGAACTGACAAATCTGTGTCCTGCTCTTTTCCCCGGTGTACACCAGAAACAGCTGATTACTTTCATTGACATGTCTGTACACCAACCCAGGACATCATCATTTTGCCCTTTATATCAATTGTAATCCCTTCTTGGTAGAAGAGGAAGCTGTTGCAGCCAATTTAGAACATTTAGTGCACCCATGGCCTCTACCCATCCATGGTATGCTATCCCTACCCAGTTGTGACAAAAATAAATAAATGCTATCTAGTCATTGCCTAATATCCTCTTGGGATCATAATCTCCAAAATATTGTGACCTTCTCCTATCAACTGATAGGGAACTGATGTTCAGAGAATTCCATAAATTGAGATAACCTCCATCTTTCCCAGTGCTTTCTAATCATTCCAAAACCCTTTCTGGTTGATTCAGTCAGTCAAGGCCTACACTACACATTTGATCTACCCAATTCCAATACCCTTCTTCTCCTCTTCTTCCACTTCATATGTTAATTCATAGATGGTCTTCCATACCAAGAAAGCATTTTTATGATTATTTTCACGTCATCATGTGACCACTGCATTTTGTTGACATTTTTCCTCCAGCCATTCTTTTTACAATGTTGCTTTCTCTGTATATAGCTGAGGCTGGTACTATTCAGGGCTCTAGACTCAGTTCTCACTTTGACATGACTGATACTTTCCTACCATGAGACTGTATACTTTGTGTCTGATGACAATGACCTTCACCATTGGTATTCCACATCTCCATCTGCATAATGAACTGTCTCCTGAACCTTGATATAGTTTTACCAAATAATAACAAAACATTCAAGAAGAACTTACAGAGTCAATAAGTTCAAATGTATTTCATTGACTTCTCTGACTGAATTCCTTTTCTTCATAAATCTCTTTGTGATGTGTCCATACAAATGTCACCTTGAAATCACTTGCCCTTGTTATGTAAACAGCCTTCAGTTGTGCCCTTCTTTCTCTTCTTCAGTGCTCGAACCTAGCCCATTCTGTTGAGTGTCTGATCTCCTTGGCTCCAGTCTATTTTTGTCTAGTTGCAGCTTTCCTTTTCCTTTAAAGCTCTGGCTGACTCATTTACATTTGACAGCTTCCCGTTGTCCATTTCCCAAAATCTGCAATGTCTATAGAAAAACAACTACAGAAGGACTGCCCCTAGAATTCTAGCCTCCTTTGTCCTGTGTGCATCTAGCCTTCCAACCACAGCCTACTCATCATTTAAGGACATAATCAAGTTCCAGTCAGAAAACAAGCTATTCTAGGTATTTCAACAGAAAAATGACTATCAAAGGAAGTAGGATAGTAGGTGTCTGGGGATGAAATGAGTACAGCGCACCAAAGTTACTCTTGGACAGCAACTATGTCAGGGTTCAGGAGACAGTTCATTATGGAGATGGAAATGTGGAATTCCGGTGGTAAAGGTCATTGTCATCAGACACAAAGTACAGGTGGTGTCTATTACTCAGAGACAGAGAAATTATAAGAATGAAGGGGGGTTTCTTGAAACTAATAGTGTTGATGAGATTTCATACACCTTATAACCATAGCTCCGAGGAGGTATGATGTCTGGCTACCTCTGTAGTAGTCCCTTGGAGATATGCTAGCAGGATGGTACAGGAGTCTCCAAGGCTCCTTGAGAAGCTGGTTCTGAGTAAAGGTAAGCAAGCGGATAAGGATAAGATTGGATAAATGGCAAGGCTTAAATGAAAGACCCTTGCTATGCAGAGCTGTTAAGACAAGCCATCAAGTGGGAAAAGGGAAATATTGTCACATACATCCACCTTTCCTCTTTGTTCCCTCTGGGGTGAATTGTTGGTGAAATCCAGGAGGAAACATGTAGGATTTTTGTTTGTTGTTTGTTTTATTGCTGTTGTTGTTGTTTTTACATTACAACATCAGAGAAGGAGGTCAGTGTTCAAAGACAACTTCTTAATAACCCACATGGCTCTTCCTTTTGCATCTCTTTGCTTTAATTCGTAGCTTACCCATCCATGATACTCTTTAACCAGTGTCTGCCTTGTATGTACCTTTGTTCAAATACAACTCCTTTTCTATAATTTTTCCTAATCTCTAAAACATAGACACCATCATTTGTGTTTGCCTAACACTTTGCACATACTTATTTTGTGGTCTTTTTTTCTACTTTGTCTGAACATCTCTGATTGTGTTTGTCGATTTTCTACCAAATTGTGAGCTTTATGGCAGTTAGAGTGATAACCACAAAGCATAGCTGGATGCTTGGCAAGGACAATTGGCTGAGTGGATAAAACTGATAAGGATAATTTAAGGAAAGCATGTCTAGATCACTTCCGGAATGTATCTCATCTGTAAGCACATTAGAACTCTATGGAAACAGAGACCATGCTTTGTATTTGTTTTATTATCTTGGTGGTGTTTAGTACAAGGTTTTACATGAGGAAGAAAAGCTCATTGATACTTAACCATTGAGTTTGTTCATTAACCAACAGAATTTTGGTACTAAATGACATGAAGATGATGGAACATGAGGTTACAAACATCAGGTAAGAACTCTAGTTAGACTCAAGTATATTTCTAACATGTTATTTCAGCCATTCTATGGTACAGTGTGCGTGGTAAAAATCTGTACTTGTTGAATTTTAATAGGATGGGCACCATCAAGAACCCAAATGTAATGTGCTTTGTAGTGGATTTTAAACTAATAAAATGTATGCTAGTTTCCATTTTTTCCTGTTTGTATATTATCTAAGATATATTCCCCTTGTCCATGAGATGATTAATCCCAGGCTACATCTGTTCTTGTGTATTTATTAAATTCTCACAACCATCCAAATCAACTAGCAAATTATTTACATGTAGAGAAGGTATTGAATTTTAACTTAATCACTGGCTTCTCAGGAAGAAAAAAGAAACCTCTGCTCAGCAGCTGCTCTACATTCAAGTCCAAGAGGAAGAAAAATAGCTTCGAAAAAAAGAGGGGAGTGATATTTAATTAACTATTGATTTCTTCTCAATTATTCAAGGCAAGCAATTATCGATATTGATGGAACAGATATTTCCCTAAGTCTGGCGAGCAAATGAAAGGAAATATCCCATCCTGCAATCTGCTGTCTAGATTGAGAAATGCTCAGAATCTTTAACTTTAAATGGAAATGGTTACTTGGATCTGTTAATTCCATGTTGCCCCAATTAAACAGATATTTCTTGAAGTGTAAGCAAAACAAAATCCTGAACACCTATGTATACTTTCCAAATGGACAAAAACCAAAACAGAACAAGACCCACCAGGATTTTACCCTATGACCCTGTGCTTGGGGGACCTCGCTTCATAACTACAGATGTTGACATGCCAATAAAATGACTGACAAAATACCATAATTTGGGTTCAATCTAAACTACCCACTGAGAAGCAGCTTGTATGCTTGATGCCTCTATCCATGTGACACTGCCTTGTGTACCAGCATTTCAAACATGAACGATTAACTAGTGCTAATTATACCAATGTATTCTGCACCTGTCTTCTATGTCTCCTTGGAATGCTGAGAAATGTAGTCACACTGGACTCTGTTTAGGGAAAGGTATTATTAGTTCCTTGGATGCCCAGTGCCACCTTCCCTCAACCATTCACACACAGGAGAATTCCTCTGTTTGTGGGGGTGGACAAAGCCCCTCTTCAAGGTGACATGAGCATTAAACATGATTAATAGGCAAAGCAAGTGCTATCTATTGTTATGACATGGAAGATGGGATTATTTTGTAGCAATGATATGTATTTAATAGCATGGGTGTGTGTGTGTGTGTGTGTGTGTGTGTGTGTGTGTGTGTGTGTGTGTGTGTGTGAATCCATGTGTCATCTTTGGAGAAATTGGGCCATGACTTTTTTTTTAATGGAAAGCTGTTATAATTTATAAAAAGCACCTTTTTCTGCTCTGTGCCCCGCCTGCCCCTGTCCAGAGTGGTCTGTGTGTTAAGTGCTTAAGCAGCAAATGTTGGAAATCGTTCGTTCGTTCTTGGCTCTCTTATTCTGTGTTGGTGTGTTAATTTCCCTGGGTTCTATTTAACATTCTGCTAAATCAGTGAAACCTTGATTATCTAAGAGAATACAAACCATTGAATTAATGAGGATAACGGGAATTTTGAAGATCCGAGAAATTATTAGAGGTGAAAGTTTTCTGACAAAGCCTGTGAATGAATTTCAGTCAGGAACGCTTCTTGATTTTCCAACCTGATTCTCTTCCTTGATGGATGTAATGAAATTTTGGTAATCAGGGTTTCACCGTTGCATTTATTACTGTTCCCAAATCAAGGTAACCTTGGGCTCTACTCCCCATATTTACAAGGTAATAAAAACTCTGATGGGCTGTCAGGGACAAATGTGACTGCTCTTCCTCACATGCCTCCCGCGAAGCAAGCTTTTCCTCTTCCCATCTGGCTGTTGCCTGCCTGGAGCATGCTACTTTTCTCACATCCTAAACCTGCATTTCCCTGCTTCCCTGTGGCCTCTTTGCATGCACGAAAAGGCTGAAATAGGTTCAGGGACGATGGATGGATGTCCTGACCTTAGAGGTTGTTGGTCATTTCAGCAACACTGCTTTGCATTTTAAACAGCACTCATCTGGCTTCAAGGTTCCGCTTTCTTGTATCAGGCACTTGTCCTTTAAAAACCTAGGAGGTCACAACAGGTCTCATGTACATAAGAATTTCCAAACCAGGAGTATTACATTACTTTAGATTCAGTAGCCAGAACAGGAGAATATCCAAGATTTCAGGGAAAGGGGGTAGGGAGGGGGAACCTATATGGAAGGGCCTAATATAATCAAAACAAAGGCAGCCGGACTACATTTGTTTGGAAATTGGAGTCACATGCTTAGTTTGTGGAGGGAAGGGGGGAGCACAAGATCGATAGAGAATTTCTTTTTTAAAGCTGAAAACATGATGTTCCAGATGAACTTAAATTGATTCTGCTTCTCCTCCCCTCCCCTTCCCTCCCCTCGTTCTGCAGCTAATGTCTGCGACAATGAGCTCTTGCACTGCCAGAATGGAGGGACCTGCCAGAACAATGTGCGCTGCGCGTGCCCAGACGCCTACACTGGCATCCTCTGTGAGAAGCTACGGTGCGAAGAGGCGGGCAGCTGTGGCTCCGACTCCGGCCAGGGAGCACCCCCGCGGGGCTCTCCAGCACTGCTGCTGCTGACCATGCTGCTGGGGACTGCCAGTCCCCTGGTGTTCTAGGCGTCACACCCAGCCCTCCTACAGGCCTGTGCTGTGGGGAAGCAAACACAACCCAAGCGATTGCTACTGACATAGAAAATATGCACACCCACACCAACACAGTGTATAAAAGAAGAGGGCCTAACTGAACTAAGCCATATCTCTCAGAACCTGGCAGCACTCGCACATCGGAGTCAAGACTGTTCATCACTGGCTCCAGAGGAATTGGCAGCTGTTGCTATTATCACTGCAAATCTCATTGCCAGCTGCAGAGCTGATTGCGGATTGGAAAGGCTGTGAGAGCGCCCCCAAAAGGAAAGACGAAAAACAAACTGATCGACCAACATAAAAACATTCGCTACTCTACCGTGGTGCACCCTGGTACCGCTCTGTTCAGTGTGTGGGCCAACCAAATAAAAGCATTCTTCGCTGTCAGGTGCATTGTGGGTATAAGGAATTCTGTTTCAAGCTGCCATATTGGCTTGCTTCAGTCCCCCCACCCCTTAAATCCCTTCCAACCTGTGCTTTAGTGAACGTTGCTCTGTAACCCTTGTTGGTTGAAAGATTTCTTTGTCTGATGTTAGTGATACACATGTGTAACAGCCCCCTCCAAAGCGCAAGCCAGTCATACCCCTGTATATTTTAGCAGCACTGCGATCCCAGTGCCAGCTCACATCCACTTCACAAGAGTGGCTAGAGGAAAAGAGAAAGTGTATCTATCCTTTTGTATTCAAATGAAGTTATTTTTCTTGAAATAATGTAATATGTAGATTTTTTGTATTATTGCCGATTTATGTTACCAGACAATCTGTTAATGTATCTAATTCGAAACAGCAAAGACTGACGTTTGATTTTTGGTCCTCTTTGGTTTTGTTTTGTTTCTTCGTGCAGAGATTTCTCTGTAAGGGCAACGAGCGTGCTGGCATCAAAGAATATTGGTTTACATATAGCAAGTGTAATAAGATTCCACCAAAGGACATTTTAAATGTTTTCTTGTTGCTTTAACACTGGAAGATTTAAAGAATAAAAATTCCTGCAGAAATGATATCAGGAAATTGTATGGCCGTTTCTTAAGATGAAAGGAGCGACTATCCAACAGTTTCCCAGTCGCGACACTGATTTTGTGTGGACTGAACACAGTCAGCTGACAACTTTAGTAACAAGGAAAATGGATTGATGGTCACTAGCTTGGACAACGTCTGCAAAATATAAGACTATTTTCCACCTGGGAAAAAATTATAACCACAAAAACAGAGAAAGAAATATCATCTAAGTGATTGCCAAGATTATGCCAAAGCCTGTTGGCAGAGCACTAAGAGACTTTTATTTTTAAGTCATGCTATTTTCACAGATTTATGGTGATCATGTGACTCTAGGGATGCTGATCTATGTATCCTTCCAAATACAGTGTTTACATGGAGTATCATAAGAGGCCACCTGGGGAACCAGGACAGCAGCAGGGAAATTGAGTGATTAAGCAATTTGACTTTGAATATATTCTAAGTATTTAAATGAAATATCAAAATATACAGCAGCAAGTAGACATAACTGCTGTTCCTGAAAATAAAGTCTGTTTCAAGTACTGCCCAAGGTGTAATAAATTCTTGTTTCTGCCTTTTATTAGGCCAATTACTGAACAAGACAGCAGAGGGAGCCGGGAGGGGGAAGAAACACTTCGAAGTTTTGGAGGGGCTGAAACAGTGGTTCAATCCCAGCACACTGCCACCCTGCAGGTGACAAATGTGTCAGCAATGGCATCTCTTGGAATCAGAAATAATTATCAGGCCAAACCAGAAGATTAAAGACAATGAAGTCCTACATGACTTGGCGGGACAATAACCTATGACAGTATTAGGTCAGAAGCCTCGTTCCAGACTGAATTCTTTACCCTACTGTCAGTCTCGGCTGAACCATGGGGGGAGGAATGTCTTCTGATAAATAACCTGAGTCAAAACTAGATGAAGGAACAGCATGTCTTATTGGTTTTGTTCCCAGAAAAGCCAATTCAAAGAAGGCAATAAAAGGTAAGCAGGTAATTCCTGCTCTGCCTGCCACCCCACGTCCAAGTCGATTGAATGTTTGTTATTCAAACCAACAGCCTCTTTTGATATAAGAAATAGGGAAAGATGGAAATAAATTAGTGCTTTGGCTTAGTGCCAGAGTGGCCAACCAGAAATGGCAGATTTACATTAGAAGCATAAATAGAAAATTATATTCCCGGCTCGCCAAAGAATACACATGAAAATTCTGATAGCATACAGAGTGTGAGATTACTTCTAATGAGGTGAGTTTTTGATATTAAAATGGAGTTTAAGTTGTCTTATAGTTTATTAGCACAAACCAAAGGCAGACTGTGCTATTTCTGGCAATGGTGCACTTTATTGTTACCCAGTCACAGCTTTGTCACGATGATCAGGAACCAGACGCTGCACAATTCAATACATGGCATTCCAGACGCTGCACAAGTCAATATGTGGGATTCCAAACACTGCACAATTCAATATGTGGGATTCCAAACGCTGCACAATTCAATACGTGGCATTCCAAAAGCTAATTCTGAAATTTAATGAAGGCCTGATTTAAATCAGCTCATCTGCATTTTATCTTTATGAGGCTATAAGAATCTAAATTGATGAGGAATATCTTGCATTCAGTGTATTTAGATATAGTTCTCTGAATTTCTTGAAGTGATGTGATCTACTTTTAATAAAAATTCACTTTTAGGTATATAACAAACGTAAATGAAATGTTCTTTTTAATCTGGTTCTTTAAAAAGTCAATTCATTTTTTTTTTTTAAAAAAAAAAAAGATGTCAGACTACAAGATTTTCTCTGCTGCTTTTTAGAATTCATTGAATCTGTAATATTATTTGAGACAGGACTGAGGCAGATAGAGTATACTAAGTTGTACCCACATTTGAGGCTGAAGCTCTTATGTTGTTTCCTGGAAGGTTCTTTAGTGTGGGCAATTCATCCATCCATGTCATCTGTCAACTGCCCTACAAAGGAGGAGCATCATTCCTCCCACGATTGATGTTTATAAAACTCAAAAGGGAGTGGTATGTGTTTGGGGGTGGGGGGGTGAAATGTCAGCTATCTAGAAAGTTTTGCTATTGACAGGGAGTTAAGTAATCTATCTTACCTACCAAAGGGGTAATGGCTGAACGCACAGCCTAAGGACAAATATTGGCAGGGTCACCTTTACCCTCCTCTGCCTTTGGCCAGTTATCCAGCCTAATTAGATGTCCCCACAGGACAGTGGCCTCCTGTAGGCAGCACAAAGGCAGCCCTTGAGCACAAGGATGGAAGAAGCTATAGTCTCCACAGTTCCATGGTTTCCAGTGTGTTCTACTCACCCTTTCCTGGACCTGTGACTTTACTGGCATCTAAGAATCTTTAGATCGAGTCCTAAAATCAAATCTCTATTTCCATCTTCTTTGCCCTCAACCACCAATAATCTAGTAATATAAGAATATAAAAACCCATAATCTGAAATAGGATGTTTTTTGACCTGGGAAATGATCTGCTGTACTTTACTTATGGTTTATTTCTAAGTCAAATATCAGTGGCAGTTTCTGTGCTCATAGGATTGAACAGAACACTAGGGAGCTTGGGGTTACACGGTATATTCATAACATATCAAACTGTCTACATACATTTAACATCCAGTATGATTTAAAATTTTACCTTCAAAAAATCTGAATGAGTTATTTACCTACCACTTTGACCCCCAGCCTTTATTGATAAGGAGGGTATGATAGCCACTTACCCATGAGTTGGAACAAGGTTAAAAAGGACTGCTTCTTTCAAAGGAACCCCAACTGGAATGTTTATTACATATAAGAATTTTAAAAGGAGTAATACCCCTGGGATTTTAACACAAAATCTAATTATAAACAATTTACCTGGAGTCTAATAATTTGTCTCAGGAAATCAATGCTGGTTTCTAATCAATGTTATTTATTTGTTTGTTTCTTGTGTATGGATGTTTTGCATGGATGTGTCTGTGTGTAACGTGCACACTAGTGCCCTGGAGGTCAGAAGAGGGATTCAGATGCTCTGGAACTAGGGTGATTATAAGCTGCCATGTGAGTACTGAAAACAGAGCCCAGGTCCTCTTCCTGAGCATCCAGTGTACCATTGAGCAACCTCTCCAGCTTCTCGGTGTTATTCTTAAGAAACATCAAACATTTCTTTGATTCAAATATTCTGACAGTTCTGAATATTTCCATATAAAGTGTTTTTTAATTGAAACTTTATTTTTACTTTCTTACATTAAAAGTAGATTTTTTTTTCCTTCAGTTACCTAAAGTGGATGCCAACAAACTCATCACATAAACTGCACACAAACACAAGATGATGTCAGGAAAAAAAAATAAGCATGCCAACTTCCATATTTTGAATTTTCCCCAAACAGTCTCCGGAACACAGAGAAGTCTGCTCTTCTCAACACCTGGTGCGGTGTGACTCACAGGCGACCAGCTTCATTCTGCTTCCGGAGAACCAAGGGAGGGGGAGGAACATAGGCATGCCCCTTGCATAAGCATCACTATTGCGTTTAACTAGAAATTCGAAAAATAACATCTGTGAAAAGCAAGTTAATATTGACTAATATACAGTTACTTAAGCTCTATTACAGAAGAAAATGGCACCTTTAATACATTTTTAGAGTGCATTCTGAAATAATTCTCCAAGAAGAGATCAATAATTTTGAAGGGCATTTTAAAGCATTCGAACCTTTAGTAACTGCTGGATTTCCACTCCCCTCAGCCTTCTCTGGTCAACCCAGATCTGCTGTTAATTGATTGATGAATTAAAATGGAGTCATCGTAACATTTAAAATTATATGTTTTTTTTTTTTTAACCTTAAACTGCTACCTGATAAATGGGTCATTATTCTACAAAACCTAATTATGTTAGCACTAAACACTTAGCTAGACTAGCCCAGGTAAACTGCAGAGGATCAGAAGTAAAACTACCCCTCATTTTCTTAACTTAGTACCATTTTCCCCCATAGGTGTCATTTTAACTATTATTTAATTAGAATTACAAATTTCCTTGTTGGGGGAAAAAAACTAACTGGAAAGAGAAAAGAGTAATTGTTACATTTTTTACCACTATGAGAATAGAAATCAGAAATTCCTGCCTAGCATGAATGTGTCAAGAACCTTGAAAACATCATATACCAAAGTTGTCCCTGATGCCATGCCGATGGTACCATGGTAGAGCATGTGTGTTACACAGGTAGCCATCCTAATTGATTACAAGAAAGTGACAGAAATAACACACCTGAAGTCCTGTTGAGAACAGGTGATTTTGTTTTGTTTCATTTTGGTTTTATTTGTTTTGTTTTGTTTTTGCCCCAAGGTAGGCAACTACATACTGTCATTTTTGTTTATTTGTATTTGTGCTCCTAAGGAGGGCTGATCTGGTTGAGAAAACTTCCTTCTGCCTAGGAGAAACAATGAAAGAAATCCGTGTCAAGGCATTGTGCTATTTACCCGAGGAAGCCCTGAGTAATTGTTTTTTGCTTTCTTGGTGTGATTAACATCTCTCTCCACCGCAGTTTCTCTCCCTTTGGAAAGGTGTTGGGTAGACACGGTGACTCCCAATCTCATGTGACAACATTTGTGAAAAACATTTGTCCGTTGATACGTAATTATGAAGACCCCCGCTAAATATTCAGTTTATTAAATTAATAGGGTAACAAATATTGGAGCAGTTTACAACCACTTAAACTCCTGTTTATGTCTTGTGTAATTACAATTCATAATTGGGAGAGGGGTCAAATCTGAATGCATTCTGATCAATGGTTCTCAGGCTGACAAGCAAATCGAGCACACCACACCACAGTAAATAGTTTTTAAAACCCAGAATTCAGATCAATTCAAGAAGGATGAGAGAGGAAGGCTAACAGTGAGCTGTTTCAAATTGTGAATTAGATTGTATGTATATATAATGTTTTTTTCTGGGCATTAAAAATGGTATACTTCTCTAAACATTAAAAGGCTTATAAAATGTAAATGTGACTGGTATAAGGGCTAGAGTTTACCCTAACTTTTGAAGGTATGTATCATCAAATAATACATTGTTGTCATGAGAAGAATTATATAGGCACACAGATACATGGAAAAACTATTATCTAGCAATCAGTTCCATCTCAAATTATCTTACATCTGCCCAATTCCTTTTCACATATATATTTATTTCTCTAGAATCCATAAATTAAAAACGAAAAAAATATGGCCCAGGTAAGGACTATAGTATGAGGCCAACTAACCAAAATATCTAAATATCTTGATAGGTTTGGTATATTTTTCATAGGATCACATAGGGAACATGGAGATTCACCTCTGCTGGTTTTCTTTAACAACCTCCTCTCTGAGTTTGAATGGCATGTGTTCTAGCAAACAGTCTCCAATAAAGCTCTTAGGAGATGCTCTATTTCAGTGGTTCTCAACCTCTATGTCTCAACTCCCTTGGGGATGAATGACCTCTTCATGAATGATCCCTAAGACCATCAAAAACACAAATATTTATGTTACTATTCATAGCAGTAGCAAAATTAAAGTTTTGAAGTAGCAATGAAAATAACTTTATGGTTGGTGGTCCTCACAACATGAGGAACTGAATTAAAGGGTCACAGCTTTTAGGAAGGTTGAAAACCCTGCTCAATCTGATTAACATTTGATCATAAAATCTTCATACCACTTGTCTTAGTTTATTTTCATGTTACTATGTGTCTTAGTTAGGGGTTTACTGCTGTGAATAGATACCATGACCGAGGCAACTCTTGTAAGGACAATATTTAATTGGGGCTGGCTTACAGGTTCAGAAGTTCAGTCCATTATTATCAAGGCAGGAACATGGCAGCATCCAAGGAGTCATGAGGCAGGGGGAACTGAGAGTTCTACATCTTCATCTGAAGGCTGCTAGCAGAATACTAGCTTCCAGGAAGCTAGGATGAAGGTCTTAAAGCCCACTCCCACAGTGCCACACCCACTCCAAATAGGCCATACCAACTCCAATAGGGCCAAAGCTTCTAATAGTGCCACTCCCTGAGCCAATCATATACAAACCATCACACTGTGATAACATAATCCAGTAATTGAAAGAAGAAAGATTGTTTTGGTTTACAGTTCAATGATGCCACCATAGCAAGAAAGCCCTGGTAGCAGGAATTTCAGGCACAATGTCATATTGTGTCAGGAAGCAAAGAACAATGAGTGCCCATGTTCAGCCAGATTTCTCCTTTTATGCAGCCCAGGGTCCAATTCCAAGGAATGATGCCTTCCTCCCTTAAGGTGGGTTTTCACCTCAATAGTCCTAATTAAAATAATCCCTTATAGATATGCCCAGAGGTTAACTTAATCTAAGTAATCCCTCCCAAGTGTTTCAAGAGGGGTGTCTCCTAGGTGACTCCAGAGTTCATCAGCTTGACAATCCACACCAACCCTCACATCTCTTGTTATGATGAAATGATAGCAATCAAATACCTGAGCCAATGCAAATAGAAGTATAATTTCATGTTAAAGTCTCACATTAACACACATGGCAAATATACATTTACAAGCCTCTGTGTTAAGGGCTACCTTTAATTAGAGGCAGACAGTACTCACATGACCTGAGACACATTCTTAAGGAATGCTAATATATTATGTAGCTTTAACAACCTTTCTGTAGGTCATATTCTATCACTGGAAATGTGACCTGACCATGCTCAAAAACAACTCTGAAATAACATATGTTCAGCTTTGGTTCTCAGGGCTCTGACAATCCTAACCTGCTCTGGTTTCTCCATGGCAGACATTTTATTAGAAAGATCTTTGACAATATCTTTTCCATCCTACACATAAAATGTATGAAAAGCAAAATAAAATGCATTCGCTGCTGGAACACATTTGGATATCACGACACAAAGCCATTTTCTTTTTGACCGATTTGTTCCATTTGTACCATTATTCTAGCTCACAAGCATAAGATTAGGAGCAAAGGTATCCCTAATTATCATCACACTTCTCTGAGTATGGGCAGTGCTCTTAATATACAAGGCTCTTATTTCATACTGGATCCTCCTGACTTGAACTAACCATTAGCAATAGCTACCTACCTGCAGCTATTGAGCACCTGAACGTGCTTAGTCCAAGCTGACAAGTCCTGTGACTAAGAACATCAGATTTCAGAATCTTAGTGCAAAACATACAAAAGAACTTCTTAAATCATTTTAAAAATAATTTTATACTGATATATTAGAATAATAACACTTTTGATATACTGGATTAAATAAAATATATTATATTTGATTTTAATTGTTTCTATTTCCCACTCTAATGTGGATCCTAGGGGTTTTTAAATTACACAAGTGGCTAAGGCTATATACATTACTCTGAACATCAGATTTTCCCATCTGTAAAATAGGATTAACAGCATCCATTCTCCAGAATTAATGTGAAAAAGATAATGAGGTCACAAAACTGAAAGACTTGGTGAATTGTAAAGTGGGGAATACTTGACATTCTATATATCCAGAGACCTAAGCTAACATTAGCTGTGCATTTGCTTTTTCTGCTATTAGCTTCTGTATCAACCACATTAGAATTTCTTTGTTATATCAGTCACTGATATGAGTTTCATATCCAACCAAGCCACCTGCCACATTCAAAACCTTAAAAGCATTGCACTCATCTCCCTGGGGGCCACTTGGGAAGCTATAATGAGACCTCAGGTTGAAAACTCATGTTAGAACATGAAAATGTAGAATAAGACCCTGGAATATAAGCTAATTAAAAACCTCCCTGCAATTTAATCCGAAGCCCCCTAGAGCACGGACTTCTGAGATTAAAACAGACATCATGATTCTTATCCCAAAAGAGAAGGTGACAATTAAATGAGATCATTTACAGGAAACTCTCTAATCCAAGCTTTACATTCAGAAAATGTCAGTTGCTACCAGACAATGCCTATTCTGCCCCAAACTATGCCTGTATCTTTCATTTCACAGAAGAGTCCCAAAAAGCAATTCCAGCTCCCTGTTAGGAATTCTAGGCTCTACATTTTCAACTCTGTTCAATGACAAAACAATGAAATAGGCTGATGCTCTTGGCCAAAGCCTTAGAGAGTTTCTGGAGTGAGAAGTTTAATGTTTTGGAACAGGTAAATTGTCAAATCATTTTGTTTATTTTTTTGATTCAATAAAGCAATCAGAAAAAATCGAACAGGTTGCATGTATCATTCCTCAACTTGAATATTTGAGTTTTCCTAAATTGAATTATTTGACTGGAACAGACTACCTCAGAGAGGAAGAACAAAAAAAGAAAGAAGAAATCAAATTCTCATTTTTCTTGTCAGCTCATGGTTGAAGCTTCCACATGGATTCTCTGAGGCCCTGTGAGATTCTACTTAATTAAAGCCTGGCTCATTCTAACTCCAGTTTGCCCACTGACTCACTCTGTGAAGTTTCTCTACATTCAAGAAAGGCACAGGGGGCTATTAATGCAAGGAATCAATGATCAAAAATTAATTTTAAAGCTTGTGGTAAGAGCACATTACCATGACCTGAACATCCTGCCTTGTGGAGAGACTGATCTGCAGAGCCGAGATCTTCCAGGGAATCTGAGGACAAAATCCTGAAGCTAGCACATATCTTGAGAATAATGATGCATGTCATTAATAACCCAGTGCTAAGGTACAAGCCCAAATTGGAGACTTTGCCAAGAAATACACAGCCTCTGTAATTTCCAGTTTGGTGTAGTAATATGGAAATGGCTTTTGGTGCTGCGAATGGATCAGCCTAAATGAGCTAGAATTGATAGCTGCCTGTAATACTAGGGGCAGGAGAGAGTGATCATGTCTCTATCCTTGCTGGCTTATCTAGGGCTCTCCAGACGTGACAATTTTAGGAAGTGAGCCTTTAAGTGTGTTGTGAAAACGTACTACAATATCCTGTGGCACAGAGCATGGCAATTCTAAAATCACCTCAACAAGGACACAGAATAGGAGTCTCCTTTCCCAGCAAGTGAAAGAGCTCTTGTTCTTGTAAAAAAAATAAAAAATAAAGGGTGTAATAAGCTTAAGGAAAGAAATGGGCTAGGATGATAGCTCAGTCAGAAAAGGGCTTGCCTTGAATGCTGGAAGGCCCAAGTCAGATCCTCTCAAAATCATGTTGTTGTGATCTTATAATCTCAGGTCTGATGACACAGAAACTGGCAGATGCCTGATATATAGCTAGCCGGACGGCCGAGATTACTCAGTGAGTTCCAGACCAGTGAGACCAGTGAGAGACTCTGTCTCAACAAAAATAGGTAGATTGTACGTGAAAAAATGTCTTCTAGAGTCCACATGTGCTCTCTCTCTCTCTCTCTCTTTCTCTCAGTCATTGCTGTCTTCTAATCAGCAAGACAACACCTCTCTTTCTTTGGGGGGCAAATATATTGTGCATTGGTTGACTATCTGCTTATTCTCCTGATTGAAATGCAGCAAAGTTGGATGCCTGTGGTCAGTGACACAGGAGCTTTTACAGTTTCCATAATCTAGACAGCACTTCAAGCATTGCCCAAAAGTCACTTCACTCAGAAGTTATCAGAGCATGGATAAGTCATCAGGAAGCGTAGGAAGAGCAGGCTTTAGATTAGCATATATCAAGCTATAAGTGTGATGATGGCCGTTGGAAGGATGAACAACTCGATCGCCTCCCGGCACTGTGCATTTCTTTATCCTCGGCTTGCTTGAGAGCTTGTGTTCCGGCAAAGTTCAGAGACTGCAGTTCCCCAAAGACCGCCTTCTCTGGTGCGCTAGATGCTTCCACCTCTGTGTCTCTTCTGCCCAGTATGTTCTCTCCATTGCGCCCGTCTGGAGCTCTCATCCCTGCAAACCCAGCTGAACTACATTCAGTTTGAGTCTCAGTTCTAATTACAGCTGTTGCCTAACAGTCCAATCAGAGGGTAAATGGAACAAACCCGAACAAGCAAGGGTGGTTTATCTCTCATCTATCCTCTCTCATATTTCAGTTGTGATGACCCAAAGGCTAGCAGCTGATAGTGGGGCCGGAAAGCCATGTGACTGGGAGAGTCAGCCAGGAGCAAGAGTGAGGCCGAGATGTGTTCAAACTCTGAAAATCAAGACCAGCAGGAGTAAGAACTGCTCCTTCCTTGTTCTGGGTATGCATGCTCTAGTGCATGTAACTTATACGACCTCCACCTCCATCACCCTTGAGGCAGTCACATACCCTAGTGGCCAAATTGCAGGTTTAACTTCCTCTGTCCTGTAAGGACATGTCCAGCAAGCACCTGGAATCTCTCTTCAAGCAAATGAAACATTCTCAGCACCTTGATACCAACTAATAATGTACACTTACCCTAAAAGCCCCCTATTCACTCCCCAAGGGTTTACACAGCCCTTACATAGCCTCCCCAGTAAAGGAGAGCAGTTTTACCAAAAACTGCCTGTAAGAAGGTTCTTTCCCCAGCACACAAGCAGCCCAGATAAGCGTCTTCGTTCCTTCTATTCCTGCCCTGTGTGAGAAACAGTGCCTTGATACCCCAAGGGCAAAAGCAGAAACCGGGCAGCAGCTGATAGCTGGGACTGGGGGATTCACTTCCATATCACATCTTCTCCCAATTCATGCCTTAACAGAAGAGAATGAAGACAAAGGACAGCTTACCCATCTACCCATCCTGTACATGTCTTGCTGGCACAAAGGGCCACAGACATCTATACTGCAGCACTCCAGTTAACAAGACGTCTCTTATTTTAACTATCGATTTTTATTAGTTGTATGTGTGTATACACCATGGGTCATACACCGATGAAGACCAGAAGAGAGTCTTGGATCCCTTGGATTTAGAGTTACAGGGGATTATAATCACCTGATGGGAGAGCTAAGAACTGAGCTTGTGTTCCGGAAGAGCAATGAGCTCTCTTAATTGCTGAGCCCTCTTTCCGACTCCCCCAACCCAACATGTCTTTCATGATCTGGCTTCAGAACTCAGAATTGTATTTCTGTAATGTAGTATTGCTCAACAGAATTCCAAGTTAGTCCAGAGTCATGAACATCAATTTTACTTTTCATGGTAGGAAATATTAAATAATTGGAGACTGTTTCTTCACTGACCCTAATTAAAGGTGAGGTCTTTCTTCTTTGCCCACCACTGTATGCAGTGATCTCTAACACAATCGATTCTGACACCTCCATGTGTCTCATGATGTGACCACCATCAATGCTCACATGTTTCCACCAACTTCATGGACAAAGCCAGCAGAGTTGACATGTGACCTTAACCACAATGTTCTCAAATGACATTATCCTGAATACTGTTCCCATGAGTGTCTCTTGGGATTGCAAGGATGCAGAAACCCCTTGAACAAAGGATTAAAACTCATACCCAGCCCAGCATATCATGCTTGTGGATAGCATTGTTACTCAGGAGATAACCTGGTGAGCAAAAGAATGTGGACTCAGAACTTTGAGCTTTATTATCAATGGCCACAGCAGTTCTCAGCCTTTCCAGGAACAAGTAATCAAAGTCCAATGCCACCTGTGATCAATCCAAGGACCTGAGGCAAGAAGACCTCTAAATAGAGAAGGCTTTATTTCAGAGAGGCTGAAATAAAAACACAAGAAAACAAAGACAGGAACCTAGCTTAACTGTCCTCTGAGAGGCTCCACCCAGCAACTGACTGAAACATCCAGAAACCCATAGCTTAACATTGGACGGAGCTCAGAGTGTCTTATGGAAAAGTTAGTGAAAGGCTTGATGGCCCTGGAAGGGATGGGAACTCAACAGGAAAACCAACAGAGTCAACTTGGACCCTTGGGGCTCTCAGAGTCTGAACCACCAACCAAAGAACATACACAGGCAGCTTGGCCTTCATATGAGTCCCCCAACAACTGGAGCAGGAGCTGCCCCTAAAGCTGTCGCCTGTCTGTGGATTCTGTTCCCCTAACTGGGCTGCCTTGTCTGGCTTCCATAGGAGAGGGTGAACCTAGCCCTGCAGAAACTTGATGTGCCAAGGTAGGGGGATACCCAGGGGGGCCCCACTCTCTCAGAAGAAAAGGGGAGAGGGGACTGGGGAAGGGACTATGTGAGGAGGTGACCAGGAGGAAAGGGGACAGCAATCAGGATGTAAAGTGAATGAATAAATAAATTAAAGACATACATACAAGAAAGTGGATACATGCCTACTCTACAAACCAGTACTATACATACACACACACACACACGTGTATATATCCTTAAATATTTATATATAAACTTTAATTTATGTATTTACATATAAATACATAAATTACTATTAATGTATACATACATACACATATGTGTATATGTTTATATGTAATATAAATATGTTAATTATATATAAAGCCATACATATATAATATAAAAGTATTTGATGTAAAAATTTTGTTTATATAAATATAAATATATTTATATGCTTTAATATATTGTTTTATGTATGTATTGCTTTATATAAAATTAACCTCATCATGGGGGATGGGCTGAAGGGTCTGTCATTTTAAGCAGCAAGAAACTATAATCAGGATACATTGTATGAAAGAAAACTATTTTGTCGACAAAACAAAAATAGAATAAAATGAACTAATCATGTCCCTTAGCATTCAAACACTGACACCTTAACCCTGTTTGTAACTGTATTTGGTGATGCAGCCTTTAAAGATGTAATTAAGGTTAAATAAAGGTGTGTAAAGGAAGCCTTATCTGAATGACTAATTCTAAGAAAGAAAAAAAGAAAGAAAGAAAGAAAAGAAGGAAGGGAGAGAGAGAGCGAGAGAGAGAGAGAGCGAGAGAGAGAGAGAGAGAGAGAGAGAGAGAGAGAGAAGGGAGAGGAGGGAGGGAGAGAAGGAGGGAGGGAGGGAGTTAATTTAGGAAAATATGTGCACAGAGGGAAAACCAGAAGGGCACAGTGAGAAAGGAGCTTCCTGCAAGCCAAGAGTGCCTGCCGACGCTGGAGAAACCAGCCATGCTGACCCTTGCCTTAGCCTAGGACTTGTAGCCTCCAGAACTGTAGAAAATAAACATCTGTTGAAATCCCCCCAGTTTGCAGCACTTTCTGATGGAAGCTCTAGAAACCAAGCACACTATCCAAGGACAAAAGCTTTAAAGGAAGAAAGGTCTGGACTTAGTAGACACTGTAACCCAGGACAGGAAGGTAGAATTGGAATGGTCATGAGTTCAAGGGTATCCTTGGCTACATGAGGTACATGAGGCCTTGTATCAAAAATAAATGTATATGCAAGGTCATCAAGGCCCCTTTCAACTTCCTGAGTAATTATGTATTCAGTGTGATTTAGAATTCCATGCCAGGATACAATAAAAGACAAAGACAGGTTCTTCTTCTGGAATTCATATTCCAAATACATCTGTGGGTGACAAGCATGGGCACAGTACTGACAAAATATGTGGAAATTGACACATAATCTGGGGACAGAGAGTAATTATGCTGCCTGAGATGGAGATGAGACTATGTCAAAATGGCATTTCAGAGGGGACACAATTAAATGAAGATATTGGTATTACCAATACCTGGGGGGGAACCCTCACAGCAAAAGCACAGCAAAGACAGCGTTCAGAACACAGGAATGTGTTTCAGGATGACCATGAAGGGAGTATAGCCAAAGGGACTGCACAAAGGAAAGACTGGCAGAGGAGAGGAGGCACAGTAGGAGTTCATATTATCCTTCACAGTGGTATGGAAATTTATGCAAACATTGCAGCAAAGGTTTCTGGGGAAAATGAAAAAAGTAACTCCCTTACAAGAGTCCATCTTTAGTCTTATTTCTTTGCCACATTATGCTAAGAGTAGCCAAAAGAATTGTTCAATAAATGCTTCTAGAATGAATGTACTCACAAATGCATGAATAAACCAACTCTATGATGGTGTGTCCAGATATTCTCAATTGCAAAGAACTGATATCTATCAGACTATACCAGGTTCTGATTGGGAAAGCAAGGTCCATACATATTATAGTCTAGCTTGCATTCCATAATTAAAGGAGAAGCTGCAAACTGTGAAAAATGTCTGAGGAAATGTGTAAAGTTCATGAAACTGAACCCCAAGGCTTCAAGAGAGCTGTGAGGGTCACTGGCTTCTCCCAAGACACCTCTCACCACATTTGACCTTTTCCTTCACCTTTCCTTTGTGTGAAGGCCTATGTGACATTCACCTTGGGCCCTAATAAAAGTAATAACCATGTATGTCTAATGCACCAAACCCATGGGCCTGTTTCTCCAACCTCCCTCTGTTCCCATCTCAGGTCATGTTTTCCTATTTCCTTATTTCCCACACCTCAGGGTTTGAAATTTGCTGTCACACAGCCAGTCTTAAAAGATACATCTCCCACAGGGTCTGCTGTAGTAGCTGCCCTACTTCGAGTCTTCTTCCTTTCTTCTGATCTCTTCTCCAGCCTGCTAGTGACTTCTCCTCACAGGTGAAGTGCAAATGGCCCTTGGATAGCCCTCCACTCTATCCCACATGTCTTTCTGCTGAAGCAGCCCTCACTCACTGGTCACAGACACATTCCCTGCCTTTTCTCCTGGCATGCTCTGCTCTGGGGCTCTGCACTTGCTCTCTGGAGTGTGCATCCATAGACAATGTCTATAATTCATTTAGGAATTTGTTCAAATGTCACTTCATCAAATAGGCTCATCTTCCTCACCAGTCACCTCCATCCTCTTTGTCTGGCTCTGATTGTTTTTTCCTATCACCTTCTCTCCATGGACGTTATAGAATTCATTAGTTTATTGTCTGTCTTTTCTGCCAGAAGGGCTCTTGCATTCACCGCTAGGTTCCAAGTACCTGGGATGGCATTTGGCATTATTGAAGACACAAAACCAATACTTGTGGAGTTAGGAAATTAACATATGCTCCAAGAGGCATTGATACCAGTGCAGCTGCCTACAGAACCTGAAAGAGGCCTTGAGACCCCGGGGAGCTTTGCTCCAGCGCCCATTATTGCTCCCAAAGTATTCCAATCCAGAAAATAAAAGCAACATGTCATCTTTGTGAAAAACTATGAAAGGTTTATTTATTTATTTATTTTTTGGTTGTTCTAATAGTAATGAGCATTTTTAGTGCCCTTAATCAAAGGACCTAATAAAGTCTGAGACAAACAGGCATATGGCAAGTCTCTGCTCAACCTGAACTCAGCAAACAAATTTAAGTAGAGAAAAAGGCTGTGAGAATCATGGCGTATAAAATTATCTAGCAGTTTAGTAGCTCAATTCATTTCTGAAGGTATTTCCATCCAATATATGTCTGGTTCTCACCTATCTCCACTGAGGGTTTGGAATGAAGGGGACACATGTCTCATCATTACCCAGTTACACAGGAAAGTCTCTGCCCCAGTCTCCTCTAGCAGAGTGGCCTAAAGCAATATGGCTACTCACTCTCGCCTGGTGTATCTCCCTGATTACAGAGGGAGGAGAAATGTTATCCTGTACTTACACAAGACTCTTGGAGAAAGTATCGCTCTTGCCTGTGTTGTGACAAGAGTCCTTAATTTACAATTGACATTTGCTGTCTTCTAACATTAACACTCCATCACTCTGGTGACATGATAGTCTGACAGGTCCCAAGAGCTTCCTGCACTGCCTTGTGCTTCAGTAGCACTGCTGGGATTGGTGCTAAATAAAGACCAGGGCAGCTGGGGACCCAGCTCTGTGTTTGCAAAACTTCTTTCAGCCAAGGCTCTCAGGGCCCTTCACATGTGTTAGGAGGAATGATTATCCTCACTTTACATAAAGAGGAGAAACATTTGATTTCTTTAGTAATAGCCTCTTATAACAATTTCCAGATGTAATTACATTTGGAAATACCAACTTATGCAATGAAATTACCAGCACATTACATGAGAGAAATAAACGGTAACAGTATATCATAGAGCATAGCAAATGCAAGGAGTTTCCTTCAGATTCGGATTTCTGCTCTCAGAAGAGGCCATTTGTGAGCATTGTCACTGTGAGGAAGTGTGGAAGTATGGGACAGTGATTGAATGTTCCAGCATTACTCTAGGAATACAGGATCCTAGGAGTACAACTGGCACTGTGCTGGGTGCATTTGCAGACCTCATTACCCTCAGTCCTCCACTTAGCGGAAGAAGGAACTGTGATTTAAGGAAGCAAGGAGCTAGGTGTTAAATGTCAGGATGGATGTTCTTTCTGTGGCCCATAGCACAATGGCAAATCAAGGGTGGGAGATCAAGGGTGTGACTTGTCTCCTCCTTATAGCATTTTACAATTCATATCTATGCAGGTATACACAGGATATACCTGAGACAGCATTGACAAGCTCCGAGAAAGATACTGGAGAAAGGCATAGTAGCCTGCTCACTGCCAGAAGACCCCCATTACTCTTAAAGATCCCAAGCCTCTTTCCTTGTCTGGAGAAGTAGTTGGAAGTACATATTATAAGGTCCAACTGACTGGCTTTGTAGCTTAGTCTCTCTACTTACAGGTATGTGATCTTGGTATTAACTTATCTTTAGTGTGTCTCAATTTCTTTACAGTGAAATGAATTCAGTATCTATTGCATATTGTTAAAAGAAATGAACATATTACTAAAGAAGCACTTAATAAATATTGGACATTCTAATTATTGTTTGTTTTGTGTTATTATTAACTTTCTTTAGTGGCTTCATCTACTCATATTGCTATTTTTACTTTTTATTTTATGTGTATGGGTATTTTGTCCACATGTATGTCTGTATACCCCACACAGTCCTGGTGACAGTAGAAGCCACCAGAAGACATTGGACCACTGGAATAGAGGTGGCAGACAATTATAAGCCACCATGTGGATTCTGGAACCCAAACCCAGGACCTCTACAAAAACATTAAATGCTCTTTACCTATGAGCCATCTTTCCAGTCCCTGCATCTATTCTTTTAACCTCTCTTCTGCAGGAAACTCTGCCATCTCTCCAGTCTATTCAACCTCCTCCCCCTGAGAAGTGCCAGGAATGGGAGGTTTGAGTAGAAGCCAGAGACCAGGGCTCTGCAGGAATTAGGTCAAGCAGACTAATGGTGATACAATCTGGAGCACATAAAGGCAAATTGTGGGCACACCTTTTTGTCTTGCTGAGTTTCAAATAATCAAAGTTCTTTTGAAATTTTCCCTTTTTGAGTTTAAATATGAGACAATACCCACTACAATTTAAAAAGCAAGAGGCTCAGGAGTTAAGTAAATGTGAAGTGACAAGGAATTATGGAGAAGGGAGCAGAAGGAATGAAGAAACTGGAATTGATTTGTTCTTGACCACAGGGATCATTCTTGACCATGGGGATTCTACGACCAGCATTGCCATTAGCTAACCCTGTCAGTCATTAGCCTAGGCACTTCCAATCAACACATTCTAATGGTTTGATCACCACTGGGTATTTTTGTCTAGACCTCTTCCCCTTCGTTTTTACTGTACCCATTTCACTTGTGCCAGAGCTTTCTTGCCTACCTCCTGAACTGCTGCAGAATCCTGCCTGTGCCCATCCCTAATCAGTTCACCTTGCCGCCTGCTGCCAGGGGAGATATGATGCATACTGTAAGAATGCCAGTTCTAGCCTGTTAGGAAGACCTTTGGAGATACCCATTCTAATATTCAATGAAATCCATATGCCTGACCATTTTATGATATCCTCTCGAAAGTCTAGGTATTGGCTAAATAAACCTATATTTTAGCAGCCTCCCTGATCTAGTACCATGCAGATAAGAACACCAAGTTCTGATCACAGCATAGTAGAGACAAAAGGAAATGTGTGTCAGGAACAGGCGAAAAGAAACCCAGACAGACACATCATTAGGTGATGCTTGCCTACAGAGGGATTCTCATTTTAAATGCCATGGTTGTTGGGTAATTTCATCAATCAGTTAATTACTTTTATTGCATGAATACATGTGAAAGAGTCCTCAGATGCTGCCAAAGAGCAGAGCAAGAGGATATTCTCTATCTGTGTTCCTCCAACTTCTATGCTCCTATTTGAGTCTCTATTAGAACACTGATCTCATTGCTCAGGAGTAGATTCTACCTGTAAGAAGTATAGAGCAAGAGAGTTGTGTAGGAAGACAGATGAATAGAATAGAACTGTGGATAGAGGCCACAACTCAAATGCCTTCTGTGACCTCACAGTTGCAAGACTATAAGAAAGATGGAGATTACACATCTTGCCTAAGATCACCCACTTTCTATTTTCTTCCAAAACTGTGTGAAAAACCAAGTAGCTTGGCAGGGCATGCTTGCCACAGGGAAGGCCTTTGCTGACCTTACCACTGAACTGGTCCACCTCTAAAGAGTCCTACCTTTAAGCAAAGGCTAGAAATTCTTTGACTCTTGGTCTTCTGCTTTGAAAGCTGATATACAGCCTATATGC
Organism: Rhynchomys soricoides; assembly: GCA_019843965.1. NCBI lineage: Eukaryota > Metazoa > Chordata > Mammalia > Rodentia > Muridae > Rhynchomys > Rhynchomys soricoides. The sequence goes on along the minus strand of JADRCH010000271.1, from coordinate 1,667,321 downwards.
CACCTTCTAGGATTCACAAGTGTAGAATCATTTTTCCCTTATAACTGTGTGTGTGCGTGTGCTTGAGTGCATACATGTGTGGGTATGCATGCATGTATGTAACTGAGACTTGAACCCAGGACCTCATCTATGCTAACCACACACTTTACCACCTCTGCCACTTAGCTAAACCTTAGGTCCACAAAAGTGTTATTAAATCAGAGAAAAATGAGCTTTAAATGACCACAGTAGTTTCCCTATTTCTTCTGATTCCTAGTTACAAGAAAACTTTACTTTTGTAAATGACACTAAGTCATAAGCAATGACACCTGTGTTTCTTGATTTCCAAACCTCTCCTGTTGTATGAAGATTTCCGTTTCCTTGATCCAGATGTCTGCAGACTATACAAAGCCCCTGCCTCTGGTTGGTTCCAGCCCTAGCCTATCCCTTTCAGCAAGAGATTGGCCTCTGAAGACAAGAAAGGATTTATGCACATGGGCTATTTTTGTAGTCTCGACCCCTTTATCAACAAAATCTTTAAGAAAAGAATTGTGTTTTGAGACACGACCATAAACTATTTAGTAGGGCTTTATAATTTCAAGGTCAAGAATAACAGAGAAAAAAATATAGTGTAAAAAGAAAAAAAAAACAGCCAATGTTACAGAACCATAACTGTAAAACAACAACAACAACAAAAAGATGTTTCCTGAACAGAATAGCTAAGGCACGTGACCTTGGAAACAAGAAGAGAAATTCTCTAAATTAAGCCAGGCAGAGTGGCAAACCCAAGAGGTTCCTCCTGACTTACACCTGGGCCTTGGGGAAGAGGATGAGTCTGGGAAATCAAGCGGAATTGGGGTTCCCCCGAGAAAGCAGTTAAGATGGAATGGGGGGTGTTCACAAGTTGTACCAAGCCCTTCCTTGCTGATGGGCTATGGCTACTCAACTGAACATTCACTTTTCCCTGCACACAGTTCTCATAAATGCAATAATGTGATGTGTTAATGTGACTAGAGCTTGTCTCTCTTTATAAACCAGTACCTAGAAGGTACCTCCCAGCTATGTACTGTGTTAAGAGAAAAGATAAAACAGACTCAGAGCTGCATGATGCTCAGGCACATTGACTTTGAAATACAACATTAGGACTAAATGGGATCTGACCCTCATGTGTTCCCAGAACAGTAGGTCCCTTCTCTCTGCCTTCCTTTGTAACTCTTGGAACTGGAATATAAACCACCCATGGCATTGAGAGTGCTCAGAGCTCAGACATCACCATGGAGAGCAAGAAAGCAATATTTTCCATCTTTGTTTATCCTCAATCCCTGTATCTATTTGATTCTCTGACTTATGAGGTCCTAAACATTGATGCTCACACCACAGATCAAATTATAAGAAAGATAATAAAAAGCCATAAGAGAAAAATGAGTTTGGAGTTACTCATGCAGTCTAAGTTACAGGAGAGAGTTTGGATGTAAGCCATTATCCTCCTGGAAAGGGAATGAAATAAGACTGAAGGTAGCTGGACTTCATCAAGAAATGACAGGTCACTCAAAAGGAGATGCTTCCCATGATGACTTGAAGGGACTGTGTTTAAAGGCATGGGCAAGAAAATGTTAAGATCTTCTGGCTGGGGAAACAGCTTTCATCCTCTTGGCCTAGAAAAGCCAGCCATCATCATGAAACAAACGAGCCTGGCAACTGAGGGAGTCACTTGAGTATCCATAGGGGAACAGCCTCTGCCAGCTTCTAGCTGGAAGGAAGAGATCCTAGGGAATAACCCCCCATTTTCCTCTGCTCTTCCAAAATTGATCTGTGCTTCTGAGCCAAGCCTAGAAGCCAATACAGAAGGCAAAAGGATCCTTGTTTGTGGTATATGAAGGACCAACCAGAAGTAAACCAAGGTAGAGGCAGATGGACACAAGTTTGGCCAGGTCACAGGGATAAATGGAGAATGAATGGCATCATGGGATATCCACTCTTCCCAGATACTGCCTGAGTGAGTAAGCTCATCACAGTCAATCCAAATGGCTTGATTAGGAGTATACTTGAAAGGTTGTCATGAGTTATTCTGTCTTGTCTGGCAGTACCTTGTAATGTTAGCTTCTGGTTTCACAAAAGGGCAAAAAAGATGCTTAGCTACATACTCAACGCAAAGCAGGTAGTAAAAGTGATGGCCCTGAGACCGCAAAGCCATCTGTTGTAACAGTCCTTGTTTCAATTATTTTCTATTACTATGATAAAACATCATGACCAAGACAACTTAAAAAGAAATTATTTACTTGGCTTACGGTTTTATAGGGTTTGAGTCCATGATGGTTGAGTGATGGAATAGCTGATCCACAACCACGAGGTAGAGAGAGACAGAGTACACAATGGCAATTGCATGGGAAATGAACCCTCAAAGCCCATTCTGGTAACACACCTCCTCCAACAAGGCTACTCCTCCTATCTTCCCAAAAGAATTCTACTAACTAGGGAATAAATATTCAAATATGTGAACCTAGCTGGAGAGCATTTTTATTCAAGTCACCACAGTCCTGTTGGAGTCACCCAATGTTTGGAGGTCACTGGTGTTTAGTACCTAAGCCTAGCCTCAAAGGAACCCCTGTTCTTCAACAAGGAAATCCCCAGTTAAGACCACAACTGAAATATTGGAAGTACAGGCAAATCCAAAGCATGCAGCAGAAGACTTGGGAATAAGTCTCAGAGAAACATTTTCTAAAAGGAGCCCCATAGTAGATAGTTTAGGCTTCATGGGCTTTAATCCCCTTTGTTGTAATTACTTAATTCTATCACCACAGCACAAAAGTAACCATAGGCCAGGGAAACAAACAGGTATGGCTATGTTCCAACAAAGTCTTACAAATAGAAATGACCGGCAGATTCAGCCTTTTAACAGTACGTTGAGGCCCCCTGACACAGTGTTGGAGTGCTGGATTTAGAATAGTCAGATAATCTTGCCATCATTTGTATCCACAAAATGATAGGCTAGAGTGTCCTTGTTTTACTTTTTATATTTGCATTTGCATCCCATTCCTATTTTCTACTTGATTGTAAGCTTCAAGGAAACAGGAAGATGTCTATTCATCTGTCTCTGGTTGATACCTACAATTATGTGAATGAATAAAAGAATCACTCAAAATGATAAATATCAATAAGAGATTAGATAATTTAGTTCCTTTGCTTATGGCAACTACGTTGAACCCTGTTTTTTGTACTTGTTCTTATTTTTAAAGTATTTGATGATCAGAAAAATATAAAGAAAGATAAAACCTATGAGGGTCCTAAATTTCTTGTAAAACTGAAGTCCAGATTTGTTCACTGACTACTGCTGCCTTTCTTTAAAGAAAGGAGAATAGGTTAACTCAAACAAACAACAGTTGACAGCAGAAAAGTAAGCAGGTTCCTAATCAATGTGTTTGCTAATGAGACTCCCTGGATGGGTGTTGAACCACAACACATGAATTAGGTGTTTATTTGTAACATATGTTCAAGCTATGGAACTGGAACTGAATAGTAGTTGGTGCTTTGTTTAACACTCATGGCCTTCAAACCCTCTAGAATAAAAATCTCTGTAACTCCGATTATTATGATATGTACTCCCTATCTTTTGACCCTGATATCCCCAGAGCCTATGTGACACATCTGCTCTCCTTAATACTTCATAAAAGATAACTTTGGAACCACCTGTGAGGTAATATTCTTGGCATCCAACCAGTAAAGCAGACCTGAAAACAGAACCATATAAACCCACTGACAGTAGACACAGAGGAAGCCAGAAAAAAAAAAAAAAATGTGACAAGCAGTTTAAGTGATAGAAAGTTGACTATACTCGGGACAAGAAAAGTGTCTCTATGTTACATCAGTAAACACTTTGAATCATTTGACAGTACAATCTTGAAGTAGAGGAGTTTATGTCTTTCCCATAGCAATAAAACAAACTTTCTTATTTGGTAGAGTTTAAGGAACACAAAGACCCTAGGAAATGTGTTTTCAACTTGAGTGGTTGGAAATATCTATGATCAAGCATCTAGAAAGAGCTCTGACCTTCATTTCTAGGTCACTGGGTTCACTCAATAAATATTTATTGCACATTCACCAAGTGTTCAGCTTAGAAGAAAGCATATCTGGACACTGTTAGCTCAGCTAACCTTTTGTTGAGCCTACATACAAACTGCTATCTAAGTGTTTTATAGATACTGAAGAGATAGGTATTTGATACTTGCTTTACAAGTTTCACAGAGCCATAAACAAGTCCCTAGACACTGGTAATCTTGGCTTGTGCTATCTTTCCCGTGCTTCATCTGGAAGCACCTAGTCAGGAGAATGCAGGAAAAGAAGAGGCAGTAGACAAAAATACCATTTTTATTTTTATGTGAAAACAAATGACCTGTTATGTTTATTCCAATCTAGGTAAAGTATGGATTTCATCTGTGTTGTTGTTGTTATTCATCAAATGTACTCCTGCTGTTTCTATTTTGCTAACTGACAAAATTTCTTTCTGCTCTTTCATCTTTCCTACTGAGCTCAGGCTCTTCCCACCTTTCCCCTGTGGCAAACGTCCATTAGTCTGAGCATTAAGCACAGACTGGTAAATTACTTAGAAAAAAACAGACAAGCAGGAAAGATCCACACTGCTACTTGTGCATGCTGGTCTGAAAGTGTCTTGGTTTGTTTAATATTAAAGGAAGTTCTTGTCCATCAGTCCATGAATGACACACAGCGGTTTACATAGGGCAGACAAGGAGAGATGAGGAGATACACTGAACTCTTCAAGTACACAGTTGTCTAAATTATGACATACCATGATCCAATTCCCATTTTTACATCCCCTAGATGTCCTAATAAACTGATTATTGTCTTCTGAAAGTGTGATGAGAATATAGATTATGACAAATGTTACTTAGAATTTTACCACAAATAATTAATGTAATTAAAGCCAATAAATGGAAGATAGTTGTATAGTGAAAAACAAAGGTAATCACTTCCTTTTGAATTTAATTACTTTTAGAATTCCTTCTAAAGTAATGAGACAAGTAGCAAAGGAAGATATTCACAGTTGTGGCTCTTGAGCAATCAGTGGGCAGCTTTATTGACACCATCTGCCTGTGAATTAAGTACTCTGTATTTTCAATTCCAATTGACACAATTCAGTATACACACATAACCTACATCTACCCCCTAACACTGCGTGAAAAGACATTATAGGAACTGAGAAACTGTCTGATACTTAAAGTAACCATAAAAGCTAAACACTGGAGAAAAAAATATCCCAAACTGCCACAGATATTCTGAACAGAGTGGGTAGGATGGTCTGAGAGGGATCCTGCCATTGAAATGAAATAAATAAATAAAGCCTCTAGTCAAGTTTCTGTGAGGAATGATTCCTTGTGTTGAATTTACTAATTGCAGATAGGTTGTACAAGTTAGTCTTCATTCATACGTCACAGTCCTGTCACTGTGGGTCATCTTTAAGAGAATAATACAGGAAGTATCAGCTGCTATTTTAAAATTCTCCTTGGGGAAATAAAGCAACATCCTAGAGTCCTGGTGTACATAAATGTGTCTGGGAATTACAGAGCTTGCAGTCTGATCCTGTGACTGTGTGAGACCTTTCTAGTTGGACTGTATGGTGGTAATTCAAATGGATAAAATATACTCATCAAAAAAGTCATTTGGGTAGCAGGTTGGAATGCTGAAATTGACATCAACACTCAGTCGTGAGCAAGACTATACTAATATAATTAGAACATGGAGATTTGACTCCAGCTGCCATAATCACTGGGTCAGAAACACTAACACTGAACACACACTGCTGACATGGGTGTAGATCCACCTAACTCCTCACTACAGAGACAAGAAGACGTTTTTGCAAATACAGTTAACAATCCAAAGACATCTATGGTCACAGTTTCATTCAATCAATAAATATTTTATGAACATGAATGATGAGCTTATATCAGGCAGTATGCAGTGTGTGTATGTGTGTGTGTAAGTGAGGGGTCTCCTTGGTTTACATATTTTGAAGTTCAGAAAAGTAGTAAAGAATGCATAAAGGGTATAGAAGTTTAAATGAAAATAGCTCCATAAGCTTGTAGGAAGTGGCACAATTAGGAGGTGTAGCCTTGTTGGAGTAGATATGCCTTTGTTGGAGGTGTGTCACTGAGGGTGGGCTTTGAGGTTTCAGATACTCAAACTAGGCCCAATGTCTTTCTCTTTTCCTGCTTTCTGACAGTCCAGATGTAGAACTCTCAGTTACTTCTGCATGCTGTCATGCTTCCCACCAAAATGGTAATGGACTAAACCTCTGAACTGTAAGTCAGCTCCATTTAAATGATTTCCTTGGTAACAGTTGCCACTGTCATGGTGTCTCTTCACAGCAATAAAAACCCTAACTAAGACAAAAACAAAAAACAGAACAAAACAAAACTAAGGTCAAAAGTGAGCACCCATATAAAGTAAAATTTAAAAAATAAGTAATCAAAATGTTAGAGCCAAAAATTGACACAAGTACAGAAAAAATCCATAAAAATATCATAATTGCTGTACCAATTGCTATCAGGAACACCGCTATAATGTCTCTTCCTTTGTAATTCTGGCTATACATTCCTTGATCACCTCTTCCACAACCATGAATTTTATGGAATTTTCTGCAAACAAAAAGATCATTCTGTTGTTTCTTTCATGATCATTGATAAAAATTTGTTTCTGATTGTTGGTAGCTTGAATGTGATTTTATTAGCTTCCTAACTCATTATTGGGAATGTCCTACTGAATTTGGCCATTCCAATCAACTCTGGAAAAGTATATCTATCAAGAGGAAAACCTCTCTTTTGATTTGGTTATAGCAACAGAACCAAATCATTGGTGACTTTTCTATAACTAATGAGTGGAAGAATCTTCCCTAGACTGACTTCAAGCACCATAGCGTTGAAGCTGCTTTCTTCTCTGAAGTGCATGGACTTCCTCTGCCTAAAGACATAGCAGTGCATTCACTTCAAATGGTCCTTCATCATTACACCTTAACACAAGATAAACAGGCATTGGGGATTGTTTCCCAAAGCTGTACTTGGACTAAATCAGCTTGCAATAACTTATCTACAGGTTGTATGCATGAGCCACATAAGTTTTAGTAATTGTGCATGCATGTGTGTGTGTGTGTGTGTATGTGTGCATTCATGTGTGTGTGTCTGTGTGTGTGTTATAACATTCAAACTTCTCTCAGCTAGATCTATAAGTCACTTCAACAGGTTCAACACAAGGACAACTGTGACAAAGGAGAATGAAGTACAGAAAGTTATAGTGATTGCAGTTAAAATATCTTATTTATTCGATTTTAGCTAAAATAAGACCCTGTGTGGACTTTTGTTAAATATCCCCCACTTCCAATTGAGTAAAGACAACACAAATGAGGGTGAAGCAAACTCTTCAAATGCCCTCCAGGCGTTAAGGATGTAAGAAGAACATCGGACAGTTTCTACAGTCAAATGGCTTTCAGTCAAACCAGTAAACTGGAAACTACCACACAATGAATTGTTTGCTGACACAGAGAATAAACATATGGACTGCCCACAGAAACACATAGAGGACAATGTCATTCAGTCTTGGCACATAGCAGGAACTGGTTTAATTAACATTAAAACCCAGCCCAGTTCACTCAAGCCAGCAGTTTAGGATCGGATAAAAGATCTTTTATAAAGGCTATATTCTACTTTGAGAAACATTTTAGTTTATGATCCATATGGTGGTTACTAACAAGGGAGAGATTGGAGCTAATTAGTGATGGAGTCTTGCTAGACATTCAAAGTGATAAACTAGAAAGAGCGCCTTTCCAATTTAATCATCTGTCAAGGGTCGAGGAGCAAAATAAGTTAGCGATCAGATTCTTGTCCCTAGGAAAGCATGCATTGGACTGGAAGATGTCACCCATTTATAACCTACCTTTAATCACTATTTATCAGGAATTTACAATGAATTGGCTCTGGGCCAATGAGTTCATGTGATAGATTGCATTTAGTGCATTTCATATATCTTTTGTTGGGACTTTTTAGTGTCCGTGCAAATATGGAATTGGGTGCCTAAGGAGTTGTCTTACTTAGGGTTTTATTGCTGTGAAGAATCATCAAGACCACAGAAACCCTTACAAGAAAAACATTTCATTGGCGTTAGTTTACAGTTTCAGAGGTTTAGTCCATTATCATCATGATGGGGAAAATGGCAGCCTCCAGGCAGACAGGGTGCTGGAGAAGGAGCTGAGAGTTCTACATCTTGATCTGTAGGCAGCAGAAGGAGACTGTGTGCCACACTGAGTGTGGCTTGAATATGAGACCTCAAAGCCTGCCCCACACTTTCTTTAACAGGACCACACCTCCTCTTACACAACACCTCCTAATAGTGCCACTCTCTATAGACCAAACATTCAAACACTCGAGTCTATGAAGACCACACCTATTCGAGCCACCACAGAAGTTCTAATGTTTTGCCTGGGAAATATATGGAGTGGATATCTAGAATTTATAAAACAGACTTTCTGACCTCAATGTCAGTTGTGGACTGACTGCGTGTTAGGGGCAGTGATTGTCCCAGGCAATGTAGGGGAGAAGAAAGTGAAAATCCTTGCCTTTTGGAGGAAAGACTGACAAGAAGCAAGAACAAAGTCCAAACTCATGGACAACAGTGCAGTGAGGACTGCTTCTTGCCAGGTCCCACCTCTGTACTTATTCTATGCTGTCAATCAAGCATCTGTACTGGTTCCTTGTTTGTAACTCAGTGCTTTCACATTTAGTGTTTTTCTAGTTTTGAACACTTTCCCCATAGTTGCTCCTACAGAGTACCTTCCTCAAGTCATTGAGGTTTCAAGGTGACCCCACCTGCCATTTGTATTTTGCCTTTGTTTTCCCTTTTTTATACTATTTAGCACTCGTCATAATCTCTCTCTCTCTCTCTCTCTCTCTCTCTCTCCCTCCCCGCCATGTGTATCTGTGTACACATGTGTACACAAGCATAATTTTGTCCCTCACTGATGCCCCATTTAGAATGTAAATGTAAAATAGTTTCATTTTGCTTTCTGGTGTTAAATATATTATGGGTCAGCAAATATCTGTAAATCAGCAGATGTGATATCTGTGTAGCTTAATGTCATAAAGGCTCAGCAAGACAGGATGCGAAGATAACAGGAAAAGAAGGCTACAAGTCCCTGTACTCCTGTTACTCCACAGAAGACCTGGATCTATGAGCAGAGTTGTTCAGGCTCCCAGAGAAGGCTGCTTCTACAAGAAAGACAACATATCCTTTCGTCAGATAAACTCCTTTTTCTCTGTGAGGAGACCATTGTGAGTCCAAAATTAAGATTCTGAGCAGCACATCCTGTCCTTCTACGGACGATTAGTTCTTTAACATGACCATGTACATCTCCTCCTCCTTGTCAGCAATTCTGAGTCTTAAAATATATCTGCTGGGTTCCTCTGGGAAGCCATTTGTGATATTTAGGGCTCAATACTACATCCTCTGCTGCAACATGATATAGATCAGCACATTGTGAAAGTGACACCAGCTAGTCACCTCTGCCTAGTAAAAATGTAACTGAAGATTTACATAAGTAAGAAGAGAGCCCTGAAACCATTATGCCTTACGTCCTACTAATCATTCCTATAAAGATGTTTCCCAGTGAAACGCTTAAATGAGAGAATGGATCACAGGAGAAGTGAGCGGGTAGTTTCCAGGGTGTGCTCTTTCCTGATCTAACTTTGAAGACCTCTAAATCTCTCCTGTTTCTCCAGATTATCTGAGGTCAGTCTAGGTTCTGAGATGAAGCTGTGCCGAGGTGCAAAAGGCCCTCCATTCCCTGAGTTAAGACCTCAGTCCTTGTCATAGCTACCAAAAATGCTTTGTTATTTACATATGAAGAGAAATACTTCATAGACATTAGATGTTTATATAGTCTTCATTGCCAAAATCTCATTTCTCCCAGTATGACTCAAACCTAGACACATAATAAAGTATGAAAACATACCCACATACTGAAGGACTGGATACCAAATTAAGGGTTTGTGTTAGTTCTCTTAGTACTGTGACAACATATCTGAGGAAGCAAATGAAGAAAGTAGGATTGTGCTTTAATTCTCTGTTAGAAGGGATAAAGTCTACCAGAGCCGGGAAGGTGAGAGCCAGGAACATGAACCGTTGGTCACATCGTGTTTAGTCAGGAAAAAACTGTACAGAGAAACATGAATACTGCTGTAGTAACCATATCCCTGTTTTATCTATTCTGTATCCCAGCTCATGTACATACAGTTCTGACACCATGATGTACAGTTTCACCAGATGCTCAGAAACATGGAGCCAAGTGGTCTTTGACACTGTGAGCCAAAGTAATTTCTTCCTTCCTTAAGTTATTTATGTCAAGTATTTTATTGACGGACGTACGCATTGGTAATGAACACAAGGCCACATCTTTAGTGCTTCTTTGCCCATCATCATCATCATCATCACCATCATCATCTCACATATGTTGTCAACTGCAATTCAGAATTCCACAACTTTCTTGATATCCAAAACCAGAAATTCTCCAAACCTACTCCACCCCAGCTTACTCTTAAAGCATCTAGATGATGATAATTCTGATTATTGAACCCTCTAACCAATGGTTTAATTCTACTAAATGGGAGAATGAAGACTCAGATACCATCAGATAGGTAGACAAGACTTCTATCAGGAAGAAACTTAGAGGATTTAGGACTCTAATGAAGTCTTCTTGCAATAGATTACAAAGATTGTTATTGGCAAAAGCAGAGCGTAAATTTAAGCCCATCTAATGCAGTAGTATCTTAGTTAGGTTTCTATTGTTGTCATAAACATCATGACCAAAAGCAACTTGGAAAGGGTTTATTTAACTTTCCATTATCAGAGAAAGCCAAGACAGGAAATGCAAGCAGGAATCTGAAGGCAGGAACTGAAGCAGAGACAACAGAGGAACACTACTTACTTGCTTGTTTATTCTCCTAGCTTGGTCAGCCTGTTTTATTATATAACCCAGAACTACATGCCCACAAGTGGCAATGCACCCCACCACATCAGTAATTAATAAACAAAAAAATTAGATGCCTCTAGATTTTTCTACAGGCAATCACAAAGAATCATTTTCACTTGTGAGGTTCCTCTTCCCAGATGACTCTATCTTCTGTAAAGCTGACAAAACAAAAACAAAAATAAAAAACAAAACACCAGGACAATCAGCCAAACTTAACATTAATAATGTCTCCTTCATTCCATTCATTATCAATATAGTTAACATGCTGGGAATAAAGTCATCTTAGACATTTCCCTCATCTTAGCTGAGTCCTTGAAATATCTTTGTGGACGCATACATGACACTATTTCTCCTAAGAATCATCTCTCTTTTGTTCCACTAGCACTGCTGTAGTCTCTACTCTCATTGCTTTATGCCCATATTAGTGAACAAAAACATCTTTGTACGTTTCCCATAAAGTGATATGTGAGCAGTGTTTTTAAATGTAAGATCAACTGATCGCTGATACCTATGAAAGGCAAAGTTACTAGGATACTACAGCCTTGCTTTCCAACAAATAGCAAAACCTACAGAGGCTGAAGTCTTTTATACTAAATTCTGTATTATTAGTGTAAACTGTATGATCACAATACTCAAAGATATGCAAATCGTTGTTACACTGTTTTGTCTAGGGATGATAACAAAAAATATTTTACATGTTTAGCATGGACATCAGTTTGTTTTTCCTGTATTTTTGTCTGTGGTTATGTGAATATCTGGATGCAGATTCTGAAGACTAGTTGGACAGTTCACTGCATGACTATTGAAAAAGTCTAACACACTCAAACTAACCCTAGTTTCTTCCATAGCAAAATCCAGATCCTTCCCCACACCTCGTGCCTCAATTAGGACAGGATGACATTGTGACAATCAAATTGACAGTCCTAGTGTCCTCAAGAAATGCATTCAATTCTCATGCTTTCAAAGTTTGATAAAGGGTACTATGACTCTCCATGAATCCTACCTTTATTCAATGGATTGGATTTACATTTCCGTAGTAGCATCTGGTTTCTCAATCTGGGGGCAACAAAGGAGCCATATGCAGAGTTGAGTAACAGCAGATAAAGACTTCTCCTTACACATAGCTAAGTCTGATCTCAAAGGATATGGAGACCTGTTCCCCTCCTATGTACTTAAAAAGACAGCAACGCAATGGTGCGAAGGTTTGTCATGACTTGTTACACTGCTGTCTGTTTTCTGTAAAGCTAACCAAATGCATCTTCATCTCCACTTTATAATCTAAATACTACTAGAGACAATTCCATATTTCACAAATACAGCATCATTTGGTTCCATAATGTCTTGTTCAAATTCTCAGATTCAAAACAAAGATCACCTACTCCACAAATCTTTTCTGACCCCTCAAGAATATATTAGGTTCTCTGAGAGTGTGTGGGCATAAAGGCTTCATTTACTTTTTTATGAGATCCTTTCTCATTGGAGATGAGATTATTTAAATTAAGATAGTTAGTACTTCCCTCCAAAAATGGAAATCTTTTTGGGAATAAGCAGCATGTATTATTCAAAAACCACAGACCAAATATGTGCTCATTGGAAAAAATATCAGTTTAACAATTGTCTACAGTTTAAAGTTCAAGTTTCACAATATTTGGGCCCCACCACTCTCCCAGATTTAACTCCTATCATGTGCAATGTCACACAGCTGCATTATTTTTTTTACTAAATGCTTATTTTCCTATTCTTCACTCTTTATTCTTATTTCTCCCATATACTAGATTCCTTCATAACTACAGCTTCTATCTGTAAGTTCTATAGACTTTTCAAAGATCTACGCAGACTTCGAAGTTCTGAAGACAACTCTCCTTCTACTCTACAGTCATATCCCCTTCCCCTGAATGCCTATCAAACTTTATCCATAGCCTAGAATAACACTGTATCATAGGAAGTGCTCAGTAAGGGATGGATGTTGAATGTTTCACATAGCCTAAAATTCTCTCCATTCCCTCCCCACCTCAGAAGCAAGAAATGGACTTCTAAGAATCCATGAAATATTCAACACCCCATTCTATGCCCATTAACAAGCTGCTGAAACAATGACCCTAGAGTATAGAAATATCTATGTCAGTTTAAATGAATTATCAACAATCAGCATTTGCCGAGGAAGCCAATAGATAGGTCTTATTGTTGTTCTGCTGTATTCTTTCTTCTACTGGATTTATTAATGCCCATATCATCAGAGCCATAATAAGCCTTAAAATTAATGTCCAATGTCTTTTGTAGCTTAAGAGTTAATTTATTCCCCAAGCTTTGCTCCCTGGCACAATTAGGTTTTGATACATGGACATTTCTGCTTACTCGGGACTGAGGAGGCAAGGACTCCACATTTTGAATGGCCTCATAAATATATATTGAATTTAATTTTCTAACATGCAAAAACCATTTTCCTGTTGTTTGGAGGTTTTCAAGGCTGGAAGTTGAGCAAGTTCTATATGTATTTTCATTGTGTGCCATTAATTAGTTCATAAATCAATGTGTCTTAAAATTGCACAAATTACCCTAAAGCCAATATACTTAACATTGGAACATACAGCTGCATTCTTTACTCTCACTGGTGTCTCATAAAGCTTTTGTTCCAAACAATTAAGACTGCTGGGATCAAGTGGGCGCCAATGAGAAGTTAATGGTATTTCAAACACACTGATGACATTCCATTGTTTGAAGCGATGAGTTCATATGCATGTAGGATGGGAGACACACAACATGGAAAACCCAACAGTGCACTGAAGAATCCCTAAACACACTTTCTCTTCTATTTCTTCTTCCCTCTTTTCATCCTCTGTCTCCTTTCCTATTCTCTTTCGCTTCTTTTAAAATTATTGACCTATTGCACACTTTGCCACAAAATAGACTCTTTCAAGAAATATGAACTAATTTTTACTTATTACTGACTCTGGCATAGCTAACCAGTTCTTTTGCATACCATACATCTAAGTGTCTTTTGTTCTGTCCCAAATCAGTTTTTCTCTATTCTTTATCCTCAACATGATACTTGGCTAGGAACACACATAAAATTGTGAGAGAAAACTGTCATTGCAGTTGGTCAGCTAGAAACTGCCCCATCTTAGTGGTTGACCACTGTCACTATTCACATTCACCTGATCTCTACAGCAGAGCCTTCCACTACAGGAGTAGGAGGAATCCTGGCTAGTGGTGTGCCAGAGGCATTCACTGTCAAATGCCATCTTCTACCATCATCTTAAGAGCCTATGTCAGGCTTAAGCAGACATGATCAAACTCTCTTATATTTTTGGTTGTGAGCCTAGCCTTTAACAGCTGAGCATCACTCCAGCCTTTGATCAGACTCTCAATCTTCTACCACATTGCCATACCCTCACCCACTCAGCAGCCACACTGACCCTGCAAGGATTTGCATTTTAAATATCCCCCCAAGGACTTGGTGTTAAAGGCTTAATTTCCATTTTGATGGTATTGGGATCCAGTGGAAACTTTAAGAAACAGGTCCATGCAGAATCAACTAAGCAGGGTTCATAGGGGCTCACAGAGACTGAAACAACAACCACGGAGCCTTATGGGTCTGACTTAGGTCTTCTGCATATGTTATTATTGTATAGCCTAGTGTTCTTGTGACACTCCTAACAGTGGGAACCGGGGTTGTCTCTGACTCTTTTGTCTGCTCTTGGTGCCCTTTTTCTCCTGCCTTATCCAATCGTGATATGAGCGTTTGTACCTAGTCTTATTGTAGCATGTTATTCCAGGTTTGGTTGATATCTCTGCCAGGCCTGCTGCTTTATAAAGAGGAAAAAAAAAAAAAAAGTGTGAATGGGGCAGGGATGGACTGGGAAGAATGGAGGGAGGGGAAACTGTGATCAGCATGTAATATATGAGAGAATGGAGGAAGAGAAGGAGGAGGAGGAAGAGAAGAAAGAGGAGGAGGAGAAGGAGGAGGAAGAAGAGGAGGAGGAGGAGGAAAAGGGGCCTGATGGGATGAAGGAGATTCATTGAGATGTCATTAAGTGGGTTGTGGCTTTATCCTTCATTATCTTCTGGCTTTCTAACTATGAAGTGAAAAGCTTTGCTCTACCGAGTTCTTTCACAACCACATTGCCTTAGCACAAGCCCAGAGCAGTGGAACCAATTGGCTTGGAACCTACCAACTATAAAGCAAAATCCAACTTTCTTTATAAATTTGTTATCTTAGGTATTAATCATAGTCTTAAATAGAAGATAGCTCCATTCCCAGCCCTTACTCTACCTAGTACATTCTTCCTGTAGATAGCCTCATGGCTGACCTTCACATGGCCTTTATATCCTTGATTGAATGCCACTTTCTCCACACAGCTTTCTCTGTTCACTGAATTAAAATGTCAGCTATGCCCCATTTCTATTCCATAACTCCAATTCTTCCATTCATGATTTTACCACAATACTTATTTTTTGAGCATATGCTTATCACTATATGTTTTACTTATCATCTTTTGTTAACTTTTGGCCAGTCTTCTTTAAAGACATATCTCAAGAGCCATACATTTTTTTTTTCACAAATTAATGAAGGAATGCAGCTCTAAACAGAAATCAGAAGCTGATTAAAATAAGGGCACAATAGAGTTGGGTTTTTTTCCCCAGTAGGGAAAGATCTAAATCTTTCAAACTATTCTAAGATGTAAAGTGTGTTAGCTGAACATCTTTTGTTTTGTTTTTCCCTCATGGGTAATTTTCAAAGAGATCTAGAGTTCCCTCAATCCTGTGGTGTCTCCCTGCAGGGGACATTTCCCTATAGAGCTGCCTGCATTGTTAAAACAGCATGGAGCAGGCACTGGACTAATTTGGAGCTTGTTCAAGGCCCTGCCAGAGACAGGGCACACCTTCAATCTACAGGCAGCCTGCCTGGCAGACACCCCTTCAGCATCCCTTCAGAGTTGGTTCCACCTGAGCATTCCTTACCAGCAGCATGTTTTCCTGTTTAATCTGTGTTAACACTCTGATGGAGATTCGTCTAACTGTCAGGGATTCTAGCCGATAAACACTGCCCGCCGTTCTTTATCACTCTTATAGAAACATTATTTATTTATAGCATATTGTAACTGACAACTATACAGCCAGGAGGGGAGAACAATTCTTTGTAACAATACCCACATATGATATTAAAGGTGATTTTACTAGTTGCCAGGCACAAGCTGGGTAAGGAATGTATTTGGCAGGAACCAGAGCTGGAAGCAATAGACAAAGGTGCTGGGGAGGCCCTGCCATCAGGATATGTTTGCTAAACCATATCTTGGTGGAGCCTGCTCAGCACACCTCAGCTTCTAAAAGCACTCAGCATGCTTCCTCCTTAATGTGACTCTGATGTATATTTGGAAGTGGAAAATGCTGACCCCTCTGATCTGCCTGACTGGGCCATGCATGGCAGAACTTATTCTACAGTGGGAAGGAGCAAGATGAACCTTTAATTTTCTTTAATTAGTCGTGGTTTTCATTTCCATTTGAATGGTATGTGTCAATAGACTTTCCAGTGGTAGCATGCCTAACCTCTGTCATCATTCCCTCCCCTCAATCTGCCTCATGCCCATGAACTACACCTTGGAGTCACTCTGGCAAGAAAGCTTCCTTTCTTCCACTGCCAGAAAGCCACTTCCCAGTCTACTTTTGTTAGCCTTATAACAAAGCTGGTGCGTGACCATTTTTTAAGGGATGGGGGGAGTATAGTCCTTCAAGACAATGATTTTTCTAGGCACCTAATAAATAATTATTGATCCGCTGCTTCACCAACTAAGTAAGACATTTGTAATCTTGCCATTATGTTGTGCAGTGTCTGGAAGGCCACAATATCCATTAGCAGGGAGAAGCCAATCTTACTTGCAGGCAGTCACCGTCATGTTTGAAGTCCAAAAATGGGAGAAATTGTATCTATGTTGATCTCCTTGGATTCAGAGAAGTTGTACTGTTCTTATGCTTTCCTTTTCCCTTTACACTTCTGTGCCCTGTGGTCCTAGCTCTACCTACATGGTGCTTTTTATAGTATAAGATTGTTGGATGCATTCATTCCTGGCCCCACTGAGAATAATTAGTGCTGGTAAATAATCATATTCTATGACCGTAGAAAAGATGGTTCTTAAGCACTTTAACCTCCCTTCTAGACCACTACTAACCAGAGGTAGTAGAAAAGAAAGGTTATTATAATACTAGGGGAGTGGACCTGTTTAACAATGGTTCTTTGGAGCAAATCCTATCTGTGTTGTCTGGAAATCAGCAGTTCATTTCACAGGTCAGCAGCGGCAGCTCAATCTGCTTGCAAACACTTCATGGATATACCAGCAGTCCAGTTCAGTAGTGTGGGGATAGCAGCAGTGGTGGCAAAACCTAACAGGAACAGCCAGGTCTTAGCTGAATCCACTTGAGTCAGCAGGAGGAAGCAGGATCAACTAGGATGCCTGGGCAAGATTTTTTGCCATGCCTCTTTCAAGGAAGCAGAGATCAATAAAGACCTGAGACCAAACCAGCTCTACAGGCAAGCCAAGCCAAACCCCCTTCACTGTCCATTGAGTCCAATTTATACTCCCTCCACATCATGTGTCCTCCACAGCTCTTACCTCACCATGAGTCTTGCCTCAGCACAAGAGTCTGTCTTAGCAAACCTCCATGTAAGTCTATAGCAGCTGACATCACTCTGCCAAACAGCCCGAGTCCAAGGAAGTGGCAGGAAGCCACCAGAACACCACCAGAAGTTTTCTGGTATGTTTCTCGCTGTGGAGTCAGGACAAATGGAGCTCAACAGCACATGTAAGGCAAACCAATACATGCTTGTCATTAGGGAAGAATCCTTCATCATGCATCCTTTCATTCACCTGTGTTTGCTTCAGCAAAACACTCCTTCATGAGTCTGCCTTAGGGAAATAGCCTTTCATCTGTGTTTGCTTCAGGAAAATACTCCTTTACCTGTTGGCCCCAGCAAAACACCATCCGACACCAATGACTTCTGAAGAACCCAGAAGTTTCCACTCCCTACTCATGTATTAGTACCATCTCAGCAATTACATAGATGGCTAAGCACATAGAGGTATTGCCTGCATTTCATCCTAGAGACTCATGTGATAAAGGAGAGAACCAACTCCTGCAAGCCGCCCCTTGACTTCCACTCATGTGCTTCACATACACAAGTAAGTGCGCTATCTCTTGGGCCTACTGCTAACAACTCATGTTGGTACTGTGCTAAGTGGCTCACATATACTAACTCATCTAAAATTCATAAGGCCTCTAACTTAAGTACCGTCATGTTTTGTGATGGTGTCACAGTCTAGAAAAGCTGGATAAGAAGGGTCAGGTAAGAAGCCACATTACTAAGTGGTGAAGAACACAGAATCCAATTCAAGCTGACATATAGATCTGTTATACAGCAAAGTGTGCTATACAGTAAAAGCATGAGAGAAATTATGACATAATGAAGCACTTAAAACTTGGTCTAGAGAACGGTGAAACTCAGTGCAGAGAGAAGAGACAAAATGAGAGGAGGAAAACCAAGGCTTGTTTGTCCATGCACCCATCATTTAGAAGATGCATAGAAAAAGCTGTAACGAAAACACTTTTCTCTTATCAAATATTTATAGAACAACTGTTAAGGCCCAGACCCTTTTCCAAGCAGAGAGTCAACCTAGTTTTTTGCTTTCAAAGGAAATAGAGGAAGAGTCACATAAATAGACAAGCCCATAAAGAATTGTAAGCTTTTGAGCAGGATTGACAGAGAAGAGTGAGTGCTTGCTTTCTGCAGGGGTATGGTTCAAGCTCAAAGAGTATCATAGAAGTGTAACAGGCTGTTGTTCAGTGATTGGAAATACAACCTGAGTAACAATGAGGGACACAGAAATCAACATTTCAGAACACTGTGTGCTGAGCCTGGTAGCATTCAGAAGCCACTGGCAGCTAGTTAAGGAATGTTTCTGGTTGTACCCCCTTATCAGTATTATGGGGGGCACTGTTCACTGCTGTAAATGTAATAAAGTGCAGAGATGAAATTCCAACACATGGACACACGAACCTGCTTCAGCTTCAATGACTAAATCACACTCTTTGATTAGAATGGTCATGCTTGCTGTAGATGTAAAGAGGATGTAAGGCAATGAACTCGAGTTTACCTTTCAGTAAATCATAGCCATGTTACTACACTCCCTATAATCTCTCTATGGAGCTCAATGCATTTGTCCCCAACCCAGAACAGTCTGATAGAGCTGGAAGAATGCTGACCACGAAGTTGGATGGTTTGGCATATAATCTCACCGTAGTCATAGACTAGCCTCACTATGATGCAGATTGCACATCTATAGAATGGTTAGTAGATTGCTACTCTCTAATTTGGGAAGAAACAGTGATTCTGGGAATTTCTGTGTGCAGTAGGAAGTCTACACAGTAGATTCAGCAGGTTCCTGTGGAAATAAGAGTTCCTCCTTTAAAGATACACCAAGTTCCAGCTAGTGTAGCCAGGGAAATGCATAGGGGAAAAACTGAACATAGTTATAAATCAGTTATAGAAAATCAATAGTTTGCACTCTTCTTTGAAGAAAGTTTTCTGGACACAGGCAATCTAGGGCAGGCCAGGGTGCCAGTAAATTGTCAGCAAATTGTAAATCCAGTTTGCAGCCTGTTTTGAATTCTATTATATTTTATTCTTTTTTATTTTTTAATACTTTATTTACATTTTGAATGTTTCCCCCTTTCCAGATCTTCTCTTTGGAACCTCCATATTCCCTTCCCCCTCCCCCTACCTCTATGGGGGTATTCCCCCACCACCTACCCACCCACTCTTGTCTTCTATCCTTGGCATTCTCCTATACTGGGGCATCTAACACCCTCAGGCCCAAGGGCCTCTCCTCCCCCTGATGGCTAACAAGACCCTCTTCTGCCACATATGTTGCCAGCAAACATGGGTCCCTCCATGTGTATTCTTTGGTTGGTGATCCAGTCTCCAGGAGCATCGGGAGGTCAGGCCAGTGGACACTGTTGCTCCCTCCATGGGGCTGCAAATTCACTCAGCTCCTTCAGTGCCTTCTCCAACTCCTCCATCTGGGACCTCACAATCAGCCCAATGGTGGCTATTAAGTGACTCTTGGGTATTCTGAACTTTTGGGCTAATAACCACTTATCAGTGAGTACATACCATGTTCATTCTTTTGTGACTGAGTTACCTCACTCAGAATGATATTTTCAAGTTCCATCCATTTGCTTGCAAATTTCATGAAGTCATTATTTTTAATAGCTGAGTAATATTCGATTGTATAATGTACCACATTATCACTATCCATTCCTTTGTTGAGGGGCATCTGGGTTGTTTCCAGGTTCTGGCTACTAAAAATATGGCTGCTATGAACATAGTGGAACATGTGTCTTTATTACATGTTGGAGCATCATCTGGGTATATGCCCAGGAGTAGAATAGCTGGGTCCTCAGGTAGTATTATGTTCATTTTTCTGAGGGTCCGCCGAAATGATTTCCAGAGAGGTTGTATCAGCTTGCAATCCCACCAGCAATGGAAGAGTGTTCCTCTTTAACCACATCCTCTCCAACATCTGCTGTCACCTACGTTTTTGATCTTAGCCATTCTGACTGGTGTGAGGTAGAATATCATGGTTGTTTTGATTTGCATTTTCCTGATGACTAAGGATGTTGAACATTTCTTTAGGTGCTTCTCAGCCCTAGGAGTTTCCTCAGTTGAGAATTCTCTGTTTAGCTTTGTTCCTGATTTTTTGGTAGGGATATTTGGATCTCTGGAGTTTAACTTCTTGAGTTCTTTGTATATATTGGATATTAGCCCTCTATCTGACATAAGATTGGTAAAGATCTTTTCCCAATCTGTTGGTTGCTGTTTTGTCCTATTTACAGTGTCCTTTGCCTTACAGAAGCTTTGTAATTTCATGAGGTCCCATTTGTCGATTCTTGATCTTAGAGCATAAGCCATTGGTGTTCTGTTCAGGAACTTTTCCCCTGTGCCCATGTGTTCTAAACATTTCCCCACTTTCTTTTCTATTAGATTCAGTGAATCTGCTTTTATGTGGACTTGAAACACTTGGACTTGACCTTTATACAGGAATATAGGAATGGATCAATTTGCATTCTTCTACATGTAGACCAGCAGTTGAACCAGCACCATTTGTTGAAAATGCTGTCTTTTTTCCACTGGATGGTTTTAGCTCCTTGGTCAAAGATCAAGTGACCTTATGTGTTTGGGTTCATTTCTGGGTCTTCAATTCTATTCCATTGATCTACCTGCCTGTCACTGTACCAATACCATGCAGTTTTTATCATTACTGCTCTGTAGTACAGCTTGAGGTCAGGAATGCTGATTCCCCCTAAAAGTCCTTTTACTGTTGAGAATAGTTTTTGCTATCCTGGGTTTTTTGCTATTACATATGAATTTGAGAATTGCTCTTTCTATGTCTATGAAGAATTGAGTTGGAATTTTGATGGGGATTGCATTGAATCTGTAGATTGCTTTCAGCAGGATGACCATTTTTACTATATTAATCCTGCCAATCCATGAGCATGGGAGATCTTTCCATCTCTGAGGTCTTCTTCGATTTCTTTCTTCAGAGACTTAAAGTTTTTGTCACATGTATCTTTCACTTGTTTGGTTAGAGTCACACCAAGATACTTTATATTGTTTATGACAATTGTGAAGGGTGTCATTTCCCTAATTTCTTTCTCAGCCTGTTTATCCTTCGAGTATAGGAAGGCTACTGATTTGCTTGAGTTAATTTTGTATCCTGCCACTTTACTGAAGTTGTTTATCAGCTGTAGTAGATCTCTGGTAGAGTTTTTCAGGTCACTTAAGTATACCATCACATCATCTGCAAATAGTGATATTTTGATTTCTTCCTTTCCAATTTGTATCCCTTTGACCTCCTTTTGTTGTCTAATTGCTCTAGCTAGAACTTCAAGTACTATATTGAATAGATAAGGAAAGAGTGAACAGCGTTGTCTAGTCCCTGATTTTAGTGGGCTTGCTTCAAGTTTCTCTCCATTTAGTTTGATTTTGGCCACTGGTGTGCTGTATATTGCTTTTACTATGTTTAAGTATGGTCTTTGAATTCCTGATCTTTCCAAGACTTTTATCATGAAAGGATGTTGAATTTTGTCAGATGCTTTTTCAATATCTAATGAAATGACCATGTGTTTTTTTTTTTCTTTGAGTTTGTTTATGTAGTGGATTACATCAATGGATTTCTGGGTATTGAACCATCTCTGCATCCGTGGGATGAAGCCTACTTGATCATGGTGAATGATTGTTTTGATGTGTTCTTGGATTCGATTTTCGAGAATGTTATTGAATATTTTTGCATAGATATTCATAAGGGAAACTTCGTCGTCTGAAGTTTTCTTTCTTTGTTGGCTCTTTGTTAGATTTTGGTATCAGTGTAACTGTGGCCTCCTTGAATGAATTGGGTAGTGTTCCTTCTGTTTCTATTTTTCGGAATAGATTGAAGAGTATTGGTATCAGGTCTTCTTTGAAGGTCTGATAGAATTCTGCACTGAACCCATCTGGTCCTGTGCTTTTTTTGATTGGGAGACTTTTAATGACTGCTTCTATTTCTTTAGAGGTTATGAGACTGCTTAGACTGTTTATCTGATCCTGACTTAACTTTAGTATTTGGTATCTGTCTAGAAACTTTTTCATTTCATCAAGATTTTCCAATTTTGTTGCATATAGGCTTTTGTAGTAGGATCTGATGACTTTTGAATTTCCTCAGAATCTACTGTTATAGCTCCCTTTTCATTTCTAATTTGTTAATTTGGATACTGTCTCTGTGCCCTCTGTTGTGTCTGGCTAAGGGTTTATCTATCTTGTTTATTTTCTCAAAGAACCAGCTCCTGGTTTTGTTGATTCTTTGCATAGTTCTTTTAGTTTCTACTTGGTTGATTTCAGCCCTTAATTTGATGATTTCCTGCCTTCTACTGCTCTTTGATGTGTTTTCTTCTTTTTGTTCTAGAGCTTTCAGGTCTAGCTGGTACACTAGCTGGTAAGCTGCTAGTGTATGCTCTCTCCGGTTTCTTTTTGGAGGCATTCAGAGCTATGAGTTTTCCTCTTAACACTGCTTTTATTGTGTCTCATAGGTTTGGGTACGTTGTATTTTCATTTTCATTAAATTCTAGGAATTTAATTTTAGTCTTTAATTTCTTTATTTTTTTCTTGACCAAGTTATCATTGAGTAGAGTGTTGTTCAGCTTCCATGTTTATGTGGGCTTTCTGTTGTTGTTGTTGTTGCTCTTGTTGTCATTGAAGACAAGCCTTAATCCTTGGGGATCTGATAAGAGGCATGGGGATTATTTCAATCTTCTTATATCTCTTGAAGTTTGGCTTGTGACCAATTATATGATCAGTTTTGGAGAAGGTACCATGAGGTGCTGAGAAGAAGATATATTCTTCTGATTTAGGATGAAATGTTCTGTAGATATCTGTTTAAACCATTTGGTTCATAACATCTTTTATCTTCACTGTGTCTCTGTTTAGTTTTGTGTCTAAGATCTGTCCATTGATGATAGTGGGGTGTTGAAGTCTTCCACTATTATTGTGTGAGGTGCAATGTGTGCTTTGAACTTTAGTAAAGTTTCTTTTATGAATGTGGGTGCCCTTACGTTCGAAGCATAGATGTTCAGAATTGAGAGTTCTTCTTGGTCGATTTATTTTTTGAGTATGAAATGTCCTTCCTTATCTTTTTTGATGACTTTTGGTTGAAAGTTGATTTTATTTGATATTAGAATGGCTACTCCAGCCTGTTTCTTGGGACCATTTGCCTGGAAAATTGTTTTCCAGCCCTTTACTCTGAGGTAGTATTTGTCTTTAACACGGAGGTGTGTATTCTGGATGCAGCAAAATGCTGGGTCCTGTTTATGGATCCAGTCTGTCAGTCTATGTCTTTTTATTGGGGAATTGAGTTCATTGATGTTAAAAGATTTTAAGGAATAATGATTGTTGCTTTCTGTTATTTTTGATGTTATTTTTATGTTTGTGTAGCTATCTTCTTTTGAGTTTGTTGAAAGATTACTTTCTTGCTCTTTCTAGGGGGTAGTTTCCCTCCTTGAGTTGGTGTTTTACATCTATTACTCTTTGTAGGGCTGGGTTTTTGGAAAATATACTCTGAAAATTGGTTAGTCGTAGAATATTTTGGTTTCACCATCTATGATAATTGAGAGTTTTTCTGGGTATAGCAGCCTGGGCTGGCATTTGTGTTCTCTTAGGGTCTGTATGAGATCTACCCAGGATCTTCTAGCTTTCATAGTCTCTGGTGAGAAGTCTAGTGTTATTCTGATAGGTCTGCCTTTATATGTTACTTGACCTTTTTCCCTTACTTCTTTTAATATTTTCCTTATTTTGTGTATTTGGTGTTTTGACTCTAATGTGACAGGGGGAATTTGTTTTCTGGTCCAATCTATTTGGAGTGCTGTAGGCTTCTTGTATATTTATGTTCATCTCTTTCTTTAGGTTAGGGAAGTTTTCTTCTATAATTTTTGTTAAGATATTTACTGGTCCTTTAAGTTGGGAATCTTCAGTCTCTTCTATACCTATTGTCCTCAGGTTCTGTCTTCTCACTGTATCCTGAGTATCCTGGATGTTTTGGGTTAGGAGCTTTTTGCATTTTGCATTTTCTTTGACTGTTGTGCCCATGTTTTCTATGGTATCTTCTGCACCTGAGATTCTCTCTTCTATCTCTTGTATTCTGTTGGTGATGCTTGCATCTATGACTCCTGATCTCTTTCCTAGTTTTTCTAACTCCAGGGTTGTCTCCCTTTGTGATTTCTTTATTGTTTCTATTTCTGTTTTCAGTTCCTGGATGGTTTTGTTCATTTTCTTCATTTGTTTGATTGTGTTGTCCTGTAATTCTGCCCATTTGATTGTGTTTTCCTGTAACTCTTTAAGGGATTTTTGTGTTTCCTCTTTAAGTGCTTCTAGTTGTTTACCTGTGTTCTCTTGTATTTCTTTAAGGGAGTTATTTATTTCCTTCTTAAAATCTTCTATCATCATCATGAGATGTGATTTTAAATCTGAGTCTTGCTTTTCTGGTGTGTTGGGGAATCCAGGGCTTGCTGTGGTGGGAGAACTGGGTTCTGATGATGCCAAGTAGCCTTGGTTTCTGTTCCTTATGTTCTTGCTCTTGCCTTTTGCCATCTAGTTATCTCTTATGTTAGCTGGTCTTCCTCTCTCTGACTGTGGCTTGTCCTTCCTGCAAGCATTGGTGTCAATACTCCTTGAAGACCAGTTCTCTCTGAGAGGAATTTGGGTTTGGAGAGCTGTGGTACCAGGTCAGCTCTGGGGTGCCAACAGAAACCAGAAGTATCTAGTCCCCAGCTTTCCCTTGGTTCCTGTGTCCTGATGGCTCTGCAATGGTCCCTCTTGATCCAGTGAATTTGAACAGAAGTGGTGGTCTTGCCTGTGCTTGAAGGTGTGTTGGCACGCCAGGGATACCAGTTCTCTCCTGGCACTAGTTGAGCATGGAGCTCTGTGTCACAGGATCTATTTCCCGGCCATGGAAATAAACCAGAAGACCACTCCTCGGTCCCCGTGTCCTGGGGATTCCTGGTGGGTCCCTCTGAGCAGACAGGCTTGCCCACACTCCTGGGAGGCTAGCTTTCTTCCAGCCCTACTTGGCTATGGACCCCTGGTGACCCAGGCAGAGGTCTCCAGCCACAGATGGAAACCAGTAGGCTCCTTCCCCGGGCTGTTCTTCAGTCCCTGTGTCTCAAGGATTCTGGAAGAGTCCTGCTGGGCAGTGTTGCTCCTCTTACCCTTTCTCATGGACTTTTCCACATTCCTGGAAGGCTAGCTTTATCCCAGCACTATTTGGCTATGGAGGCCAGGTGGCCCAGGCAGAGGTCTCCTGCCACAGATAGAAAACCTATTATATTTTATTCTATTATTTGTATGTGCATACGTGTATGTGTGTCTGTACTGCAATTGTTTGCTTGTGTGTGTGCCCATGTACCTACATGTGCATTTGCATGTTGAAATAAGAGGTCAAGCTTAGGTCTTCCTCCACTGTTTACTATCTTTTTGAGGCAGAGTCCTTTGCTGAACTTGAAGCCCATTGATTTGGTTAGTGTCTTGGTCCATGTTCTGTTGCTGGGAAGAAGCCCCCATAACCACAGGGACACTTACAAAGGAAGACATTTAATTGGGGTTTGCTTATAGTTTCAGAGGTTTAGTATCCCTTCATTAAGGTGGGGAGCATGGCAGCAAGCAGGCAGACCTAGTGCTGGAGACATAGTTGAGAGTTCTACATTCAGATCCACAGGCAGCAGGATGGAGGAACTGGGCTTGGAATGATGGACACACTTCTTCCAACAAGGCCATACCTCCTAATCCTTTTAAGTAGTGCCACCTCTTGGTGACCCAAGTATTCAAATCTGTGGGGACCATTCTTATTCAAGTCATCACAGCTAGTCTTTCTGGTTAATGAGCTTCATAGCTATGTCTGTCTCTACTACTGCCCCCTTCCTACAAAATGAAAATATAGTATACTGCATTTAGATTTTATCTGTGTGGCCATGCGGCCTTGGAGCCATGGAGAACAGGCCAAGAGTGAGGTCAAGGTGTGTCTAAACCCTGAAAATCTCTTCCTGAGATACTGAAATCAGCAAGAATAGGATTACTCCATACTGCTCAGGACCTCTGGGCGCAAATAGCCCTGCAACCCCACCTTTGCCCCTTCCTCCCCAAGAAGGTTATATAGCCCAGTAACCAAGTTAAACTTCTTCTCCCTTTATAAGATGATATGCAGCAGTGCCAAGAGTTCCCCTTATGCAAATGAGGCATCCCCAGCACCTTAGCCCTGGTCAGTGATGTACACTCTTCCTGTAAGTCTCTACCCACACCCAAAGGTTAAGGTTTAAATAGTTTTTATCCCCACCCCCATTAAACAAGCCAACTCAGTCTCACTCAACCTGCCTTCCCACTCACCCCTTCTCACTCTGCCTGAGGTCTCTTTTCATTAAAGCCACTACCCTTGAGGAAGCAGAGCCTGAACAGCAGGGATCTGAACTCAGTTCCTCATGGCTTGTTTTTTTGGTTTTTGTTTCGTGTTTTGTTGTTGTTGTTGTTGTTTGTTTTGTTTTTGTTTTTTTGGGGGGGTGGTTTGGTTTTTTTTTTTTTTTTTTTTTTGGTTTTTCGAGACAGGGTTTCTGGAACTCACTCTGTAGACCAGGCTGGCCTCGAACTCAGAAATCCTCCTGCCTCTGCCTCCCAAGTGCTGGGATTAAAGGCGTGCACCACCATTGCCCCACTAAGTTCCTCATGTTTGAGAAGCAGTTGCTTTACCAACTGAGCCATCTCCCCAGACTCTTGTTTTTGCACACACACACAAAAATGTTGCATTAACACTTATTTCCATCTTGTCTAATGCCTATTTTTATATAGTTATTTGTTATGATACAATC
This sequence comes from Rhynchomys soricoides, assembly GCA_019843965.1. Taxonomy (NCBI): domain Eukaryota; kingdom Metazoa; phylum Chordata; class Mammalia; order Rodentia; family Muridae; genus Rhynchomys; species Rhynchomys soricoides. The sequence continues at coordinate 1,639,879 of JADRCH010000271.1, read as the reverse complement.
CCTTGGCCCAGGATGTGAAAAGCATGTCCTTTGCTAGCCTCTGATGAGTCTTTGATTATTCTTGGCTCATCTGTAAAATAAAATACATTCTTACCAGTTCTTCAGATGGAGCTGAGGGCCTTGTTTATATCAAAACTCCGTAAGTGGCATTTAATTACATATGTCTTCCAGAATGGTTACATTGACCAAAAATGCCAAAGTTTCTAAGATTAGAAAATCCTGCCTAGATTTGTCTTGGGCAGGATACCTGCTGAGTTCAACAAAAGAAGTTGTCACTGATAGCTATTTGCCCATCTTGCAAATAAAGGTATCAAAGCATTAGAGCTTAAAATCATGTGATATTCAAATATATACTGGCTCTTGCTCAATTCCCAACACCTAATGTGATATTCTACCTATTTGTCTACCTGACAGAGTACCTCTTTATACCAGGCCAAGTTAGAATTTGTCTGCCTGCCAATCGTGTTTCTCATTACAGATGGCTTCCTTGGTACCCTGAATTACATGTCAGTCTCAGTGAACTGGCTGCATGTGCTTCAATCACTTGAATGGCAGGCACCTTCAGTATACCAACATAGCCTGGGTTTGAGCACACAATGTTGTCAAGAGAATTATTTAAACAGTGAATGAGAACAAAACTTGGTCAATAACAAAAGCTTCATTCTATAAATGTGGTTTCTATAGAGTAATGCCTTTAACAAAGACTGAAGACTGCAGGCAGGGACGATGGTTGTATTTCTGCTGAAGAGATGCCTCTGAGAGCAGATTCCCTGTCAGTATGGCTAGTTAACAGTTTTCATCTGAGGTGACCGGTGGGAACCTAGCCATTTCAGTCTTGATTATGAGTGAAATGTCTCTCAGATCTACATGACCCTTACCTTTGACCTCCCTCCTACTGCTGAGTAATGTCCTCATTCACTCTCACCTAGAGCCACACCACCATCTGTTTATACTCTAGCCATTCCACTATAATTCAATTCCAGGTATGAGACTCTTCCCCAAACACAAAGCTCAGCTCACTGACCTTATTTAAATTCTTTCAGTAATGTAACGTTTAGACTTTGGCACACCCTGGCCCTGCTTTGCAAATCCCTTGAGCTGTGATCTGGCAGCATGATACTCCATGTAAATTCCGCCACAGGCTTTTCTCTTTGATTCACCTTTGCTAGGGCCAGCTGCACATTGTTTCCCATCGTACCTTCATCCCTTCGTCACAGACACACCGCCACTTCATTTAAAACAAAACATAACAAAATATGGCTTTGTGGCCATGTCTCTATTCTCAGATCCAACGAAATATAAGAAATGGGCAAGTTCAGCATCAAATGACCAAGAGGTACCACTTTGTCCTGGACCTCTCTCCTCCCCATGATTTAATCTTACACACAGCAGCAAACCAGCTAATGTTCCACCCATGTGAATAAGTGCCTAGAAGATATTGGGAAGACAAATTCAGAGGATAGTAATCCCTGGATAACCCTATAGAGCAGAACTTCTAGCCAGACTGTCCATCTACCTTCTAATTGTTACATGAAAGACAAACATCTATTCTAACAAGTCACTGCACTGGATGTGTACTTGATACAATAGCTCGGTTTGTGCTATTAGGCTCATCATCATGCATTCTAATTCTACAAACTCCTCATCTACTGTTCACTTGGTGGGTTCTCTCTCTCTGCTTGTGGAAAGTACACAGTGCTCTCAATACCAAACAGAACCAACTCCCCTATGGCACCGCTGCATGACTACATCATCAACACAGGATGTAAGTAGAATATTTGACTGTGTTCTCTACAACCACAATGTCTCTCACAAAAGTAAGGACCATTTTTAACTCCGTCACCGAATCTTCAAGCCAAAGTTTACCATATAGTGAAAGGTCAATGTGTTCTCACCTTCACCATCTAACATAGCAGTAAACAGGATTTGAAGGGTTAAAAAATAGAACAACAACAACAGCAACAAAATCAGAAAAGGAAGATAAATGAGGAGGAAGGGAGAAGCAGGCAGAGACCTTGCCCTCCAGGTCTGCTGGGTTGTCATCAGCACCCAGCCCTCTGTAGGAACTCAATAACCATGTATTGATTGACTCCAACCTTTGCTTGTCATTATTGCTTCAGTCCACCAGACCCCCAAGGAAACTGCTATAAGAAGTCATTCTGGAGACAAAAGGCATAGCAAAGGATGGCAAGTCAGATCAACTGTTAATTGACAGATCTTCCTAGCCAGTGAGTATACTAATCTGCATTTATATATGTGCTTGTGTTTAGGTCTGTGGCTCTGTTATCATTGGAATATACATCAGTTGATAGAAATCAACTGTATCATTGGAATATACATCAGTTGATAGAAATTCTTATACTTACATGATAGTTGTCAACTTAAAACACATTTCCTTATTTTATCAGCTTTTCAAGCAGCAACTTCCAAGGATATCTGCTTTTGTGTGGGAGCCCAGTACTCGGTAAACAGTGCCTGTTACTTATAGTAACACACACTATGGTGAGAGCTGAGAAACTCAGTGGCCATTAATTATTCAAGATTTAATCGTGCAAGCATGTACAATCAATATTTGTTGATGTTAATCAGATTACCAGCTAGTGGTATTCAGTGTCTCCATCAACAGGATAACAATATGACACATTTCATAGACTTTCCCTAGGCTCTTCCAAACAAGCTTATTGGAAGGATTTTAATCAGCTAATGAACTCATCAATGGCATTCAGGAGCCAAGACACCTTCCTGCACCTATGACATCTTGTGGCCACAAGAAGCATGACAGCCTATAAACCTCACATCTGTACACAGTGTGAGCAGCATCTTTGAATGCTAATGTCAGCATTACAGTCAGAGCAAACACAGAACTGCTTAGGTGGTGTGTGACATGTAATTATTTCCACTCATTAAAATGGAAGCTAGCCTTTTCTTTTTATATTTATGAGACAAGTTGGAACATGTGGTTCAATTCTTGTAAAGAAAAGAAGAACCTTGATCTAGGATGAATGGCATTTGGCTTAGTGCCAGGCTCCTCAGCTGCTGAACACTGTTCCTGTGAAGGGCCCACGGAAACAGAAGACTGACTCCAGAACAAGCAAAGAAAGAGCATTTGTGGTCCGCTGCTCAGAGAGGTGGCTTCTAGCAGAGGTTGGTGAGACACTGAGTAGAGACAAAGTCCTGACAAAGAGGCTGATGAAAAATCTCATTTTCACCATTGCTAGGGAATAGTGTTGTGTCTTTAAAAACTCACTTTTAGAACCAAAACCATTGTACTAAAAACCAGATTTGGCATAGAAACACATAAATATAAAGTAAAAATCTACCAAAGGTGCTTTGAGTGAGGCAGGGGAGCTGAGTTCCTGTGGATCAGCTTCCCTCACTCTCCTGGGATTTGCCCTCCAAATCCAGGCTTTGAGGGCACAGCCTAGAGTGTTATACTTGAAGTCAGAAGTCCCAGCTTAGCACTTCATCACTATCTCACAAGTCTTAAAGCTTTGGAAACCCCAGGAATTTCATCTCCAAAATATAAGAAATACTATTTACTCCATAGTGTTACTGGAACATTAAAGGATGCTGAAAATGAAAGTGCTTTGTAATTACTAGAGGGGCTGTCACTTTGCCATCATGAGACACTCCTAATGGGCAAGTCACTCAAGCAAGTGGCTCCAGGCAGTGTTTTGTATTATCTTCTTGCCAAGTTGCACAGGAATTCATTAGAAGTCTCAGCTCATGAATATCTTAGAACTGGGAGATCCACTGGGATACTCTTCATGCTGGTTCACAGGTCTTCAGACACACACTAGATTATGGTGAGGATCTTGCCTGGGAAAGCTGGCTTTTCCTGTTTCTCTTTTCTCTGACTCTGATTCTCACCCTTTTTCATGTAAAATAAATTGAAGATCTGTATATGAAGCCCTAACCATTGGCATCAATACTGAGGGCCAGAGGGCTGGTAACCTCTGAGCATACAGCAAGATCTTGCCTATTCTAGAACCAGAGGCCACATCTCCTGGCATCCTAATATTACGCAGAGGCCCAGGTTGCCTGTATTTTAAAGGATGTCACCCATGCTTGTAAAAAGGGACAGTGGGGTCCAATTCCATTCTGAAGAAATCTAGTGAAAATAATATGTAAGGCAAGCCAGAACCACTCTCGGGATACAAAGGCACAGATGCATAGAAGGCCAGAGGAACCTTTGTTTCTTTTGCAAGCTTAATGGACAGGAGATTCAATACTTTCTCTCCACTCATGGAAGAATTGGGAATCTATCTCTAGGTTTTCCTGGAGAATAAATAATTCTGTCTAGCTAGCAGTAGGATGTGGTAGGATTTGGGGCACCCACAGGATCATGGTTGTGAGACAGCAACTGAGGTGGTAAAGCAGACATCATTGTAACCAAGTCAGCTGGCTGTGCATTATCAGCAAGCTAGGATGCAGACCATCAAACACAGATGCTCTGACCCACCCCACAGGACCTCTTTAACACCCCAGAATAAGTCCTCAGGGAAAGATGGGTCATTTCCAGTGGAGAGCTTTAAGAATATCATATTTGATATGAGCTCCTGACCCCCAAAGTGGAAATGAGCGGGACCAAATATCTCTGCAAATCCTTGTGGTTCTATGGTGCCATTAGATATAATTTAAAGGAAAATGAATACTTAATTTAAAGACCATTTCTGGCAAGACCGAGCCTTCCTTGCCAGTATTTGAAGCTATTATATAAACTACCAAAATCAGAACTGCAGGCAATCTTATCTATTAACAGTCTAGGCATTTGTGCCTTTTCTCGTGTGCTCTTTAATATTTTTCTATTTCTTTTATTCGAAGCAGAAGGAGAAAAGGCTCACTTGCAAAAATAGAATATGCTGCACTTGAATTTAGTATGTTAAAAAAAAAAAAAACAGAGAGAGAGAGACTTCAGAGGCAACCCAATAAATGGCTAATAAGGAATCAGGGTGTCTAGGGGCTGGCAAAGAAGTGCTAGCCATGCAGAGAGAATTCAGGATTCTCTGATAGGGAGCTGAAGTGTCCATCCTCAAAGAAGAAGCTATTGACTCACTGTTAAGGAAAACAAGTTGGATCCCAGGATGTACTGAAGGTGAGGTGGCAGATCCTGTACCTGCTGCACTGTGACCTTTGTGTGGGGCAGAGAGAACAATGGAGAGGTGACACTCCTAAATTAGTCACCGGGCCTGTTTGATTCACTGCTGTGCCAGATGTTTCCTCTTTGATCCCTGCCTGGCCCATCTGTCCTCCAAGAGCAAGGGAGTGAGCTCAGCCTGCAGCCACCACTTCAGAAGGAGCCACCAGCCAGCCGATGCAGGGACTGGAGGGGATACCACCCCCTAGTTCTTCACCACTTCTCTGAGAGATCAAGGGCATTATGCAGGCAGCCCACCTGCCCACTCCCAAGGCCAGGTTAGACAGACTTGATTCCGACAGAGCACCACAGGGCTCCTCAGCTGGGCTCTTGGCCCAGACCCTCTCTTCTTCCTCCTCATGATAAGTCCCTGTGGGATTTATTAAGCATCCATTGCTGTGTTCAAAGTGGGGTCCAATCTGGCCAGTAGGTTTTGTGTTTTTACCAGTGATCTGCATCTACTGTCCGTGGACATAAGAGGCATTCTCGTATCCTCTGGATTAAAAACAGAAAAGACACCACTGTTAAGCTGGTAGGAAGGAAGATGAGATTTAAAGGTGTCTTCACTTGGAAAGTAGATACTTTTTGTCCTTAGATCTCAAAAACAAAACAAAACAAAACAAAAACTGTGGATACAAGAAGACAACATTCCTAGCTCATCACAAAATCTTGGGCATCAGTTTGGCCAACCCATAGCAGACCCTTTTTAGGGGAAACTGTCTCCAAACTGCTCTTGTGAACTGTCTTCAGCATGGTCAATTTGAGCAGCTCTCTAAACTTTTTTTACCTACTGGTCCAAATCAGTTCCTGTCCTATACAGAGGACTGTGGGATGTGGGGCGGAGGACCTATCAGTGTCTCCGGTGAGGAGAGCAAGGGTGGCACTCCTCTATCAGGACACTAGCAGCTCTTGTGAATCCACTGTAGTAAAATTGTGTAAAATGGTTTCTGGATCCTTCCCTCAATAACATATGATCCTGTCATAGGTTTCTAGTAAATTACCAGGTTTTTCTGAGAGCCATTGTGAATTTCTGTCAGTTCTATATAACAGTTGACAAATACACACATTGAGTCAAAGGGAAACAGAGAGTGTTCTGAATTTCCTGGTCTGGATCCCAGCTCTGACGAAGCAATTCACTACAAATTCAATGCCTCCAATAACTCCTTGCTGAAGGAACCAGTCACCCAATAGCATTCTTTCAAGCTATGGTTCTCTGAGGTCATGATTTCAACAATTGTTTGTTTAACCCTCATCAAGTTCTCCTGCTTTCTCTAGACTCCTGATCTTAAATGCTTAGACTCTCTCTAAAGTTAGCTGTATATAGGCTGCCCGATGAGTTTCTCTCCAATATAGCTTGCCACATTCTCAGATCGGTGACCTCATGCCCCAAGTATGCCTATTTCTCCACTTGACTTTCTACACCTTCTAACTTTGATCCTGATCTTGCTTCACATGACCCACAACAAGACTATGGGAAAATGTTCTATGGTCAGGTAAAGAATGTACCTAACTAATTTGAGTCATTTCATCATTAATCACTTAGCTATTAGACCAAGAGTTAAACACCTCAATCCTCGGAGGTGTATCAGAAACATAGAAGTCAACAGAGCATATACATGCTGGCTGCCATCTGCTGTCTGTTGCCCCTTATGTTGTAGATTAGTCTGCATTTACCCTACTCCTGGGTCGCTCTTGCTCTGAACTCTATACACCTTATCCAAAGGATCCACAGGCTTTAGTGGTATTTTTGAAGGGTCAGAACTCCCCTTGCAAATAAATCATGCTAACACTAGAGTGCTGGCTTCCCTGCTCGTTTTTTCCTTTCTCCTTCATGTTCTGCTGCCCACCCACATTAATTAACTTAATTAGTTAAAGTTCTTTGTTTACTATATCCCTTTCCTGTAGGCTATAATTTCCAGATGGCAGGAACCACTTGGCCTGGTGTCTTTACTCCATCTTGTGTCTGCTATGATACGAAATGTAAATCAGGTGTTCTGTAGCTTCCACAGGAAGCCATTGGCAACCACGCTATGTCCAGATTCATATGTTGACACTTCTGTTGCCATACTTAAACCTGAGGTTCCAGGCCCCTGAGCACAAAGCCCAAGCCAACTCTGTCTCCTCTGCAGCTCTGTATCTTTTGAGAGCCACAGGGTTGGGAAAGTCTGTTCGTTCTTATATGTGAGAAAGTTCAGTCCAGGCTGCATCCCAACCATTTGGCCTCAGCATGCATTTTTTCACCTTTTATGCCCCTGGGTATATCTCTGTTATTTCTATAGACTTTGTTCTTTCTATAGACTACTCAAGATGAAACACAGGACAATCAACAGCAGCCGTGACAGAAAGAGACTCCATGGGATACTTCAGAAAGAGAGGTTATTTAGGACTATCAGGCCAGGGGCAGAGCAATAAGAAGACACTCAAGATAAAACAAAATCAGAATGAATTGTAACAGAATGGCTCAGCCAGGTCAGCTGTAGGACAGCAGGACTGGGAGCTGCTATAGTTTATCACTGTCCTTCCACCCACAAGGGTCTCTATCTCGGTTTTTCATATCTTCATGGTTCCTGTGCACTGACTTCTCTACACTATAAACAACATGAAGGTTGATCTTATAAAGTGGCAGGCCTGATCTCTAGAGTCCCCATAACTTCTCTTCTCTTTCTCTAACTAAGGGCTTCAATCTCTGTCAACCATTCCAAAGTTTCCATAGTTTCTTACAGATACAGCATAATCAACAGTTAAATACTGAAGGAAATCAGAGGTACCAAGTCCAGGTGCTGGGTATGTATATATGGGAGGGAACGTGTTATGGTTTTGCTGTAAAATGTCCCCATAAGTCCATATTTTTGAACTGTTAGTGCTAGCTCATTACACTGTTAGGTGAGGTTGTAAAACCTTTGGACATGAAACAAACTCACCACCCAAGGACTATAGGGCCAGGTCTTGAGTTTATACACCAGCTCTACTTCTGGCCTTCCTTCTCTGCTTCCTGATCCATGATATGATCTGTTATATGACCATACCAGACATGATGAGTCACATTCTTCTGCCACTGTGACCTTTACTATGCCTTCTCCCCCACTCTATACTTTCAAGCTGCAAGTCACAATGCATCCTCTGCCCCTTGAGCTGTTCAGCCAGACACTCTTTCCCGAGGAGGAGAAAAGGGACCAGACAGCATTTAATATAGCATGTTGTGCCCAGAAATTGATGGGAAATGCCACTATTCTTCTTCACGGTGTTATTTTAGAAAGGATGAACACAGCAGCAAATAGAAAGGACTTTGATCCAAGTAGCTGGGAATAGTCAGCCATTAGTTCCCTCACTCCTGCTCTGATTGGATCACCCTTGCTGGCTAGCTAAGGAGCACTCATACCTACAGTCTCTGCTTGATGGCATCTTCTTGACTACTAGGACTTCCTATCCTTCCTTCTTCTGTTGCTCTCAAGAAGGAAGACCAAACTCCAGCAAGTCCCACTCCTAAGCAGAAGCTAGGAGACCACCACTCACCTGCCTTCACAAATGTTTGCCTCCTGAATTAATGATGGGAAAATTTAGCAAAATAAAAATACAGGACATACAGTTACATTTTAGATGAGTAGTTTTTAAGTGAAAGTGCATTCTTAATACTCATTGTGTCCCTGAAATTAAAAATTGTCTATGCTCTATCCTTTATCTGATGGCCAGTTCATCATCAAGCTTTACTTGCTTACTTCTTTCTCTGAAGTAAAACTCTAGTAACCCTACACACACACACACACACACACACACACACACACACACACACACCCCTGCTCCCCACTCCACAAGCCAAGTCACATTGGTACTCTGATTCCAATTCTATTCCAAAGAAGGTCTGAGAATTCTCTCAGGTGTATATACCTCTCCCAGCCTTTACCTCTCTGCCTTAGTCAGGTGTCTGTAACCATAATCCTGTCCCTACTTGTAGGACCAATTTCTAGCCTCAGCTGTACCTGCCTGCTTGCTTCCAGTGGCATTAGCCCAGCCCAGTTCCATAGCAAACTTCCTTCCCTTTGCTTTATACCAGCTGTTTTTATAGCCAAAAAAGGCTCTGTTTTTCCTTCTGTGCTAAGTCATAAGGGGAAAAAAGCCCTTGCCATTTCAAGTCCCTACCTTCAATCCTCCTTGAAATTATGATCATCTAGAAAAAAATTATTTAATGTTTTGCATCATTTCATTTTCTCCTTCTTCTGTGTGTTTTCATTTCCAGTAATAAGAGTCCAAGAGATCTCTTTGGTCTTCCTGTCCTACCTATTGCTACCTTCCAGAGTGGCCCCTGGAGATAAGATTTGGAAATCTCTAGTCCATGAGTTGATAAGATTAGAACCCTGAAGAATCTAGAACTTGCCAAGAACTTGTGGTGGGTGCTCCACTTACCCTTGACTTGGACTCACAGCAGAAGTCACAGATTTCTACCTAAGAATTGAAGAACTACAGGCTGAGTTGCATGGGATTCCAAACACAAGGTAAAACCCAAACATGTTCCTAAAACATCATGGTTCTGAAATAGGTGAGGTGAGCAATGATCAGAAAAGCCCCAACCACTGAAGCTGACAGATGTGAGAGGAAAACCACCGCCTGGCCAGGTCACCGCTAAAGACAAAACACAACAGCTCTAAAAGCAGAGCAAAAAGGAAAACTTTTGTCATCATAAACAAAATGTTTGGCAATTGATTACTGTTTGGCATGGAGCTATTTTGATGGTTACGAATATAAACAGAAATGTGTGTGACTATATATTCAAAAACCCCAAGAGACAGCAGATGTTAATTAGAGGGAAACTGAAGCAAGGCAGACTGAATTTTATTTTGTCCTCATTTTGCATTTATGAGTTCATTACATCTACTTAGTCAGCATTACAACCTGTGCAAAACCGTCTTAACAGTAGCTTGGACTGTGGAAGCCATTCTCATGGTCTCAGACTCTAAACACCAGCAGCATACAGAAATTTGTTACAAGTACAACTGTTTGGGCCTCACTCCCGATCTAATGCATCAGACACTTTGGTGATGGAGCCCAGTTACTGCATTGTCATCAAGTCACCTTAATTCTGCTTTCTACTGAAACCATTCAAAGGCCACTTACATGATCCTTACGGGCCACCATAAAATCTGCCCAAAAGGAAGACAAATAATTTTCTTCAGGCATTTTTTAACTGTGAATTTTGTCCTTCATCATGCTTGCTTACACCACCAGAGTGAATAATGCTATTCCCAGGTATAAACTTGGGGGGGTATAAGTTACCCATAAACCTTCAGTAACACAGGTATTCCTAGGATACTCATTCCCTTTAACAACTGGTACCCTGAGACCTGGTAACAAGAACATAGGGCAAGAGAGAAAGACAGAAAAGATAGGGAGATACGGCCACATCTGGTGGTGGTGGTAGTGGTTGCTGTTATTGATTGGAGGGAGGCAGGCTCTCCCTGAGTTGGTGGAGGCAAGGAATCCTAACTGTCACCCCTGGGATATCCTTCTCCTAAAACAGGTGAAGACTTCTACAATGAGAAGGAAAGCCTCCTCCACACCCTCCTCCTCCTCCTCCCCATTCTTCCACTTCCTCCTTCTCCTCTCCTCCTTCTCCACCTCCTCCTCCTTCTTTCTTCCTCCTTCATCCTCTTCTTTTTAAACTTTTTATTGATTTTTTGTGAACTTTTTATCATATACTCCAGTCCCACTCAACTCCTTATCCCTTCATATACTCCCTTTGCTCTTGTAACCTCCCCTCCAAACAACAGAGAGAGAGAGAGAGAGAGAGAGAGAGAGAGAGAGAGAGAGAGA